>SJYC01125799.1:0-53049 GCA_006408675.1 Madoqua kirkii
ACACTCACAGGTTCTGGGGATAGGATGTGGACATCTTTGGGGAGCCGTTACTCGTCCTGCCACAAACTTACAGGGACTTTAAGTATTTCTACAACTTTTCTGCCAAGAAGCTTTTATTTTTTTTACTCAAAATAGAAAATGCTCAATTTTAAAGGGATGTCAATGCTTATACAGCAAATGAGTTTACCTGTTTGCGCTGAATGCCTTCATCAGCTCTGGGATTTGGGGAATGTCTACAGCACTCCCATGTCACAGATGAACACCTGGGGCTGGAATTGGATTTAATGTCCTCCCAGTGAACTGGTTTCTCTTTACCCCTTTCTGCCTTCGTAAAGGCCCTCAGAAGGACTGCTCCTAATTCTACAGAGTGGGCCAATCTGTAGCATGGCCTGGCCTGGCAAACCATGTACATTTCAGGCAAAAATAAATAAAAAAGACCAATACTTAAAAAAAAAATCTGAGTAGAAAAAGAGTTTGATCAGAATGCAGAATATTTAATAAAAATTCTGTCATGTATACAAAAGTTCTTTGGATTTCTCCTCCATATCTTATTCTGATAAATGTGAAAACTGAGTAATTGAGATGATTTTTCAATGAAATGTGAAAGATATAGAAAGCTGAATGAAGGAATAACTAGGGAAAAAATTTCATAGTTATCTATAATTTCCTGAGAAGAAGGATGGAAGACTTTCCTTTTCTTCTCCTAGTTCTTATATTGATATTGAAAAGGTAGGGGGGGGGGGGGAATAAGCCTACAGACCAATCTCCCTTATGATTATTGATGACAAATTCTAAATGAAATATTAGCAATTTAATTTGGAAATGTATTCTAAAAATATTACACTGTGATCAAGAAGAATTTATTCTAAGTATGCAAGAATGATTTACTTCAGAAATCTAAAACAATTCACTGCATTTGATCAAAAGAGAAGTCACAGAGTATTAACTCTTTAAAATTCAAAATGTGTTTGATAATCTGCTGTTGTTTAGTTGCTTCAACAACAACATTGAAGTCACTCAGTCGTGTCCGATTCTTTGCGACCCCATGGACTGCCTACCAGGCTCCTCCGTCCATGGAATTTTCCAGGCAAGAACAGTGAAGTGGGTTGCCATTTCCTTCTTGTCCAAAGCTTTTGTGATCCCATAGACTACAGCCTGCCAGACTCCTCTGTCCATGGGATTTTGCAGGCAAGAACACTGGAGTGGTGGCATTTCCTTCTCTAGGGAATCTTCCTGATCCAGGGATCAAACCCATGCTTCCTGCATTGCAGGCAGGTTCTTTACCACTGAGCAACCTGGGAAGCCATATTTGATAATATTCAACATCTAATATTGATTTCATCAGCCTGTTAGTAAACCAGAAGTAGATACCAGTATTCCTTATCATGATAAAGACCACTGGTCCACACTTGCAGCCAGCCATCATTAATGCTGAGATGCCCACATTAATGTTTGGAAAAGATGTGACACCTCCTACTGCCACTGGCTTTTCAAAATTGTTCTGAAAGTTCTAGCCTTGCAAAAAGTCTTTAAAAGACAAATGACAATCTATAAAGATTGTAAAGGAAGAGGCAAGTTATTAGGAGTAGCAGTAAAAAAATAACGAAATTTATCTGAAAGATATAAAAAGAACTGAATAAAAAAAAAGGACAGGCCATATTCTGGGCTAAAAGCATAAAGAGGAAAACTCTCCTTCCCCGTCCCCAACAGTTAACAGATATAACTAATTTCTAGGCCACAACTGAGTGACTGAACTGAACTAAGCTGAAGATTTTTGAAAACCTGGTAGTGAAAAGTTAAAGTACAACTGGGAGAATTAAATACTTCATAAGTGAACACCTAATTGAATAATAAACGTAAGACTGACTTTAGAAAATACATAAAATTCATGAATATATAGTATAATCACATGTAGAAGCATAAATATTATATTATAAAATAGTAAAAGTGACAGAAATAAAAATAATCTGAAAGCATAGAGTATTAGGTATAGAAATTATAAAGTCATAAAGGACTTCTAGTCAGGCATTAAATAGCACATAAAAAAATATGATACCACTAGATCATGTTCACACATTTAGAATGATCCCAAACTTGTAAACATATACTCCAAACATGTACAAATAAACTATATATATTTGTATGCTGCCTCCCCAATTTTCAAAAAACTGGAAGATAATGTCTACTAAAAATGTAACATGTATGTTAGCATTCTCTCTAGATGATATGCTTTTCTTTTCTCTTTTTCTTCTAATTTATTTATATTTTTAAATTTTTTATTTTATATTGGAGTATAGCTGATCAACAATGTTTTGACAGTCTCAGGTGGACAGCAAAGGGACTCGGTCATACATATACATGTAAATATTATTTTCTTCTTCATGCTTTACTTTCCAATATTTTCTGGAAGAAATACACCACAAAATCAGAAAAGACATAACATACCCAAATCATTTTGCATAATATTTTGTGGCAATACTTATTTTTTTTAACCACAGAAATCTCTGAAAATCTTATATTTTCAATACTAACCCTTCAAACTGCATTATAAACAAATAAACACCAACTTTGGCATAAAGGCAATGGCAACCCACTCCAGTACTCTTGCCTGGAAAATCCCATGGATGGAGGAGCTCGGTAGGCTGCAGTCCATGGGGCCGCTAAGAGTCAGACACGACTGAGCGACTTCACTTTCACTTTTCACTTTCATGGATTGGAGAAGGAAATGGTAACCCACTCTAGTGTTCTTGCCTGGAGAATCCCAGGGATGGGGGAGCCTAGTGGGCTGCTGTCTATGGGGTTGCACAGAGTCAGACACGACTGAAGTGACTTAGCAGCAGCAAAGGTCTTGTAGACCCATTGACATGTATTCAAAGATTCTAAGCAAAGAACAAACTGTGTACAAATTTCAAACCAATTCCTCATGCATTAGTTTGCCCAAGTTCATGTCTAAGGCTGTATAGTGGCAGAAAGCAAAGAGAAAAAGGTGGCTTAAAACTCAATATTAAAAAACTAAGATCATGGCTACTTTTGTCATTTTGAAGATGAATAAATTGAGTAACAGGGCTTCCCAGGTGGCTCCACAGCAATGAATCTGTCTGCAGTTCAGGAGATAAAAGTTTAATCCCTGGGATGGAAAGATCCCCTGGAGAAGGAAATAGTAATCCATTCCCGTATTCTTACCTGGAAAATCCTATGGACAGAGGAGCCTGGTGGGCTACAGTCCATGGAATCACAAAGAGTCAGACACAACTTATCAACTAAACAACAACAACAACAACAAACTGAGTAACAGGAAGTTAAGAATACACAGCTAACAGGGACAACACAAGTGGCTGAGTCTTCATGCCCTAGCACTGTCCTGTGTTACAGCACAGCTTGATTTCTTAAGTGCAGAATAGGATACTGTCAAATAAAACCTGAGCTTGAGCCCTGATAGACCACTGAAACTTTGGAAAATCCCCCAACCTCACCATGACTTGGTTTGCTCATCATTAAAGCAGAGATAATAATACTTGCCCTGCATATGCCGTTGGGTTGTTATGGAGATGTAATGTCGAGGTAAGCACTTGCAAACAGAATTTATCTTTATTATTATGAAGACATAGACGTTTCTATTATGAATCTATTAAAACTCGACCCAGCTCTGGGATAAGTGCTGATAGAATGTAGGTGGTGCCAGGGGCCGGGGGAGACAAAGCTTGTTACTTAAAGGCAATTAAAATGTCCCATTCTTTGTTGGAAAAGTGTGTCTCTCTGAGTAATTAAGAGTCTGCTGTGCACTGGACAATGGTTTGCTGGCAGAATTCTCACGTCAGTTGTAGGTGCCATCTTGTAAAGTGAATCAACAAAAATGGGGAGTTCCTTGCTTTAATGTTTTTTTCATTTTCACAGGTATCTGTCTAATTTAATGCTGTGACAATATTAATGATTAAAATATTAAGCAGTTTTCAAAGTCTTTCCACCGAATTCTTCACAGACTTGCTGAAGACTAAAGAACAATCAAGAAATGGTAAGAGACTCTTGCACCATTTTTACGGTCCGAGGTCATTCACTTGCCTTGAAACACAGCACTGTGACTTACTTAGGGTTGGTCCTCCATAAACAGGAGCTGAGCCTAAGTGTGTAAGTGAGATGCTGAGTTGGTGCTGAATATAGATTTTGACAGTAAAAAGCTGGATGCCATTTCATCTCAGTGAGACTCAGTTTCCTCATCTGTAATCTGGATAACATGATACCTGTTTCAATGTGGGAAATCCTTTAAACTGCAATGGACTGTGAAGAACACAGAAGGAAACATTTAGAGCTTTGGGACTTGCCTGAGTCAGTTCCTTCTGGCGTCTTCTTTAACATAGAACATGGGTGACATCACCTGATGTACTTAACAGGTGGTCCCTAAAACTGAACTGAAACTCATTCCTGACACTTTTATTTGGTTTTCCCTGATGATTGTATTTGCCTTCTTAGCCACTCTTTGTTCACGATTCACCAGGGGATGGCTCATTTGGATTGATCATCTATTTTATTTCTTATGCACCCAGCAGAACGGTAGTTAAAGTTCGAAACTTACGTGATGGTTCTTTCATCCTTAGTCATAACCCTTTACCGTTGCTCAAGATTGATAGTTACAGAGCCCATAAGTGTAAGATCACTCCAGGCTGCTCTTCTAACCTCTAAATGGAGTCAGTCCTGAGGGATGGATAGAATTTCACTGCGTTTTCCCATTTCATTTGTTCAATGAAATCATTGTTTGGCCTTTGTTCTATACTTTTGCCCTTTCTGGTATTGAGATGGACAATTCAGTAACCCCTTCAATGTTTCTAGGAAAACTAGGAATTTTAAATGGACTCTCATCAAATCTTCAGAACTTGGTTTTCCCCCTACAACATACCCCCAAATCCTACCCCACCACAGCATTATGCAGTTGCTGTCTGTTTGCTTGTATTTATATGCACGTAGAAGTAAGTGGATGTATAAATCTTTAACATGTGAAGTTGTGTGCATGTTCTTAGTCATTCGGTCATGTCCAACTCTTTGTTAACCTATGGACTGTAGCCCACCAGGCTACTCTATTCATAGGATACTCCAGGCAAGAATATTGGAGTGGGTTGCCATTTCCTTCTCCAGGGGTTCTTCCCAACCTGGGGATTGAACCTGTGTCTCTTTGTATCTCCTGCATTAGCAGGTGGGTCCTTTACCGCCTAAGCCACAAGGCAACATTCAAATCATCACCTGAAAATGAATCACTTATTGTCAGTAACCCGGTCATATTACTGTAGTGTGATCACACTTACATTTAAGAACACCAGAACTTCAGCCTTACCTGGAATCAACTGAAACCCTTGTTAAAATAGATATTAGCAAACATCACCCCAGAATTATTGAGTCAGACTCTAGAGATGAGGCTCAGAATTGGCATTCTTCAAGAACACTGAGAAAGCATTGTGGTGGAGAAGTGGTTCAGCCTGGTTCTTAAATGACACCTCTATTTCTGACTCTCCTATGAGAATTTAATGTTTCTCCTGGAGAGTTCTTAAAAAGGACAAGCTCCCAAACAAATTTTGTTAACATAGTTCCAGGTGGCAGCTGGCAAACTCAACCTGACTTGGCATCCCACCCTCAGAAGTTGGAACCTACAAGATCTCAGGCAAGCTGGGATCTTCTTTATGGTGGAACAAAATGGTAGGTTTTTTAGGCAGCTCTGTTTACCATCTGCTTTGTACCCTCCTCTTTCCCTAAGAAGCCTTATCTGACCACTTTTACTGACATCACATTTCATGAAATTTAATGAGGTTCTTCCGTTTGAGATATCACTGACGATCCTAGCAATGACGGTCTAACATCATAAAGATGCTGAGATGACTAGGAAACTCCCACATAGTCTCAAGTATTTGCTGGCTCTCCACATTCCTCTATTGCTTCCCTTCATCTATCAACCCTTTGGAAGAAGAATATAGATATTCACAGGAGTGAAGAAGGGAATACATTTTTTTCTGAATTTACCCAGAAAAAATGAGAGACCTCCATCTAACCAGTCATTCATTATTCTTTATTCACCACTTTTTAAAAATTTTAGCGTGAGAAGTAATTTAAGCAGTCATATACCATTGTACTCTCTGCAGTCCCCTGAATTCATGCTATAATTCATAACCATTACCTCACCAGCCCAAGACTTTTAATTAGAATGGTGACATTATCTTACTGACCCATCACTTCCTCACCAGTGACTTGTCACATGATTGGATGAGTAACTTTGACTATCCGTGGCCAGAAGTTCCTATCTACCCCAGTGTAAGGAGATTAATGACTTATTGCCAATGAGGATTTGGGGGCTCATAAAAGGAACACACAGTTCACTTAAGTAACAAATAATTCCTGATAAAAGTGATGACTGCTGTGTTTTAAAATAAAATTGAGATACCATTTAATGCTTGTAGAGGAAGTTTTTCTCTAAGATATGTATAGATAAAGATGAAGTTATCAAACTGCCTGACTTCAGACGGATCCAACCCTAACCAGTGAGGCAAACTTAAGTCCAGGAAAAAGGAATTTGTGTCTGAGTTTGAACTTCATTTCAGTGGGCATGGAAAGCTAATAGCAGTCTTTTCTCCCTTAGAATAAATCAGTAGAATCTCTTGTATAAGGAATAAAAATTAGAATCGTTCTAGGAAGCACACACATGTTGGTGTTATTCTCTGGGGAATACAGCACACATACTCACACCCCACATATTTTTACACACATCTGCACACTTACAAATTTGGCACCATGATGGCTCAACCAATGTTTCTGAATCATCCCCCCACCAAAAAAAAAAAAAAAACCTGATTTTGGTGTAAGCACATTCATAAGAAAATGAAGTCATATAGCCAGCTGTTTTCAACTAGCACTTGGAACTGAGTAGCATTTGTCTTTAAGTTCTAGATGTTCTAATTCACAAGAAAAGTTTAAAGATCCAATAGATTTTTCATTTCCATTTTATGAGAGATATTTGGTTGCTGAATAAATTTTTTTTCAGCCTTTTTTTTTTTAACCAACACACTTAGAGATCTAACTTATGCTTCAGTGAAAAAATCTACGCCTGTGATCTGCAGCTGTAGGTAGTGATCAGATAAAGCAGGTCAAGAGAGTAGCCTTAACAACTGGTTATTCATGGAATAAATAGAGGTAAAGTTTTGGAAATCAATTTGTTGGTTTGTAACCAAAATCCCACTGATGTTAAATATTGGGCAAGAAGAAGGAAATTGTTAAATAAATTATAGAATGTTTGCTTGATAGAAATACCACAGTGATAAGCAAGAAGCAAAGATCCTCATAATATTATGTAAAATAAAAAAGTCAACAGATAAATCAATAGATCAGAAGAGAAAATTTTGAAGTAAATTTCCACATTTATGGAAAAATAGTTTGAGGCAAAGATGACATTTGTGATTAATGAAGAAATAGGTATTTTCTAATGGTGCTGAGTCAACTAAGTTGCTACCTCAAAAAGTGTAATCCTCCTTAATATGTATTCCAATATAAAAGCCCAGAAGAATGATAGAAAGCAACACCATAAAAGCAGCAGGACAAAGCATAGAAAAATATTATATTCTTAAAATTAAAAAGTCTTTCCAATCATACCATTAAACCTGAAAGATAATAAAAAATTGATCAACCCAACTGTGTAAAAGCCAGCTTTTATATGCTCCTCTCCCCTGAATAAACATCATAACCAAATCAAGAGACAATATATAGAGAAAATATTTACCACTCTTAATGTAAAGGTCTAAATAATATATAAAGAGTTCTTTAAAATCAACATTAAAAACCCTATTGAAAATGGGCAGATGTTAGCAAAATATTATAGAAAATAAATATGATGGCTTTTAATCATGGACAAAGTTTCTCAAGCTCATTTATACTAAGAAACAGAGAAGCTAAAACTTCAAGAAGGTATTGTATTTTACCTGTCAGGTTAACAAAGACCAAAAACTTGATGACACACCACATTATGGGATAATGAACACTGTCGTTTATTGCTAGTTGGTGTATAAGTTGGTAAACCTCTTGGAAGCCAGTCAAATTACAGAAAGCATATACTGTTTGACCCAGCAATTCCATTCCCATGAATTTCTCATGAACATGACATTTTAAAGTTTCTATACTCTAAATTCAAGAAAGGAAAAGATGACTGTTCTTTGGCCATAGTCCCAAGATGTAAACAATTCACTACAACTTTTTTTCAGGCATTCCAGTCCATCAGTGAAAATGAGATTTACTAACTGCACTTCTTAAAGGCACATGCCATTGCCAAGTTTCTGCAACTGAAGGTCAACCAATCTTTAAAAGTCACTCTTGCTTCTGGAATTCTGTCAATCCCTGGTCTCAGTGCTTCCCAAGCCCTATATAAGATCAGCTTCTGCATTATTTTGATACAACTATATCCCACATCTACTCTTTTCCCTTGTATAGCAAGAAAAAGAGTCAGTTTTTGCTGTAGGTACTGAGTGATGGCCTTTGCTTTCAAACCAAACACACATATGAGAAACAACATGTGTGTAAGAGCATTCATTAAAGTACTCATCAAATATTGCTTAATAGAGAAAAATTATAAGCAATAAAAATAATCTGAAAAGTCCAGTAAATTAGAAATCCAGAGATGATATCAGATGTCTCCTTGAAAGGGAATTAGTTGTCATGGGGCAAAGGAAGGAAGAAGAGATGTGTATATTTCATTTACTCACTTTTAATGTTTTTTTTCTTAAATATTGCTCAGGGTTTGAAACAGTATGTGCCATATGAAAAAACAGCATATGACTTGGTAGCAAAATAATAATAGCTGCCATTTCTAAATAGCCAGGAGATAGTTTTTGAAGAGTCTTTTCCCAAAAGTATTTCATAATTTTGTGACATAACATTTTTAATTAAAATATTTTTAAATGTTATGCCAGAGATAATACAAAAATATAGCAAACACAATTACTCCCTTGCAGGTTGGCATATAATAAAATGTGGAGGGACATAAAGAGAATCTTGCTTATTAAGAGCAATAATCTAAATCCAAAAGAAAGAAAGCGTCCAAGAAGCCCAAGTACCTCACAAAAGCACAACTGAAAGAACAAGACCTTCCTATGATATCAA
Source organism: Madoqua kirkii (assembly GCA_006408675.1). Taxonomy (NCBI): domain Eukaryota; kingdom Metazoa; phylum Chordata; class Mammalia; order Artiodactyla; family Bovidae; genus Madoqua; species Madoqua kirkii. The sequence continues at coordinate 9,124 of SJYC01125799.1, forward strand.
GAGGCTTCAGGCAAAAGCCCAAAGCTCAGCAGAGACTTGGACCTCTAGAGCTCAGACCAGGAGCCTCTCCCAGCAGCTCCCAGTGCCTCACTAGTGAGGCATTATAACCAAGAAGGAACATATATGCAGGTTTTGTCTATATTCTAAAGTAGACCTAAAAAGAAGCAAGAAATACTTCCAATTTTACACTTCCCCCTGATGCACTAACTAATACAAGGAAGGACTCAGCAGTATCAACTTACAGAAGGTAATATTTGCTTACACCACAGCACCCATCAGAAATACTTCTCCGTCTCCAATGTCAGATGGCTGAACCATCAAGTTCACCAAAAAACAACTTCTAATCTCCGTACCTTTAGACAGCATGATCTTGGAATTCAGAGTGTTTTTCTTTCACCAGATCACTCTCTAAAGGGGAAAAAAAAGTGGAATGAATTAAATAATGTAATGAAAAAATATAAAATAAATTCAGTTTAGAAGAAAAACTCAAGGTCATTGAGGCTAGGAAAATGATTACTTCATCAGCCTGGCCTTGACAAATCACACTGAAGTATTGCTTGGATTCTCATCAGTAATCTTGGTCTCAATTCATCTGAATTAACTCCATCCTCTCCCACTCCTCATGTCCGTGGTTTGGTGTTTTCCTTACACTCTCCACTCTAGCGCTTCCCTGTGGCTCAGACTGCAAAGCATCTGCCTGCAGTGCAGGAGACCCGGGTTTGATCCCTGGGTTGGAAAGATGCCCTGAAGAAGGGAATGGCTACCCACTCCAGTATTCTTGCCATGGTCGGAGGAGCCTGGCGAGCTATAGTACATAGGGTTGCACAGAGTCGAACATAAGTGAATCGACTTAGCACCCATCTGTCTGAAATGAACTGTTGATCTTCAGGTATTCTGTGCAGACTCCGGCAAGCGCAGTGATGTACTCTGGGTAAGCCCCTCTCTAACAGAAGCCCTTCTGCCCCCAGGTTACTGCCCAGAAGGGGCAGGCCCAGAACACACCTCGAAATTAAGGCTGCTGCAGCAGGTGCTGCAGATACCAGGGCAAGTATTCATTCCTGCCACATGTCACAGGCCAGGCCACTGTGTACACACAGTGGATCACGCAGAAGGGCAAACAGATCATGCAGAAGGGCAAACTGATCCTTAGTATCCATCTGAAAAACCTTTTTTTTGCTTTTTGTAATCCTGTTACTAACTCTTCCCAGACCCTAACTCACATCCTCAATACCATTTCGGACTGCTCCTCCTCAGAAGTCTTTGCTGAGCGGGGCTCTGCTTTGTTCCCACTGCTCCACTGGGTGAGCTAAATGCTCTTTCCACACGCCTGCGCGTGTGCTGAGTCGTTTCAGTTGTGTCCGACTCTTTGTGACTCTACAGACTGTAGCTCTCCAGGCTCCTCTGTCCATGGGATTCTCCAGGCAAGAATACTGGAGTGGGTTGTCACGCCCTCCTCCAGGGCATCTTCCCGACCCAGGGACTGAACCCGCGTCTGCTGCGGCTCCTGCATTACAGGCAGATTCTTTGCCGCTGAGCCAGCGCGGTCCCCAGTTCTCTCACACTCAACATCTGTGCCCACACAGGTGTATTGCCTGTTTCCTGGTGTCCCATGGAAATCGCCCGTCTGACGAGGTTTCACTCGGCTCCTTTGACTGTGTTTTGATTTGTGAAGTCCGTTTTAACTTTCTTGTCTATTTTACAAAACAGGGGTTTTCAGGAGCATCCGAGTGAGCCCGGAGCACTGGACCGTGGAGACAGCAGGATCCGCCTCCCCTTTGATGCCATCCGTGGGTTGATCTGACGGGGCTGGCATCCGTGCAGGAGTGCTGGACATCTGTTTATCCCCCCAACACTAGTCATAGGGACTTACAGTGGGGGAAACCCTGGGGGCCTTGTGTCTGTTCCCTGTTCCTGATGTGCAGGTAAGAATGTGGGTCTATGCATATCTGAGGGAAAAAGGAACAGGCCGAGTCGACTCCATCTTGAAAAAGAAGGAAGCTCCATCTTGCGCTTTCAGTGAGACTGTGTGCCTGGTAACCATGGGGATAACATAGCTATGGCCGAACAGGCCTCCCGGACTGAGAGACACCAGATTCCATACCAAGATTTCCTGTTGCCAAAAAGAACGTAATAATCCCCTATGTGGTCAGTCACCTTTGTAATCTGTATGGCACCCACTGGCGTAAGCTACTATGTGTAACCAGCTGACCCTGTGATTATGAATCATGGCTGTGACTTGATTGTATCTCCCTTTAACACTTTCCAGACTAGGTTTAAGGAATCTGGGGAGGAGGGCTTAACAGTAAGTACACTTAAGGTATATAAGGTTGTCACAGAAGTTGCTCTGGGTCCTTGGCTAAGAGGAGACTCGGCTTTGGGCCCTCCGGTGTGATAAACGGCACGCCACTGCCTGCATTGTCCTTCGAGTGAGTTGATTTCCTGGAATGCGTGGCTACCACATATCAACGACGTAAATGTGGAATCTAGAAAAATGGTACAGATGGACCTGTTTGCAGGCTGACAACAGAGACGTAGACATAGAGCATGTGTATAGATGTGGAGGAGGAAGGCAGAGGGGATGAATTAGGATTTGGGGTGAATATATACACATGACCGCGTGTAAAGCCGACAGCTGGCAGGAGCCTCTGTACAGCAGGAGGAGCTGAGCTTGGTGCTTGGGATAACCTAGAGGGCTGGGATGGGTGAACTAGGAGAGAAGGCCGATTCACTCCATTGCACAGCAGAAACTAGCCCAACACGGTAAAGCAACTATATCCCAATAAATACACAAATATTTTTAAAAGAATGTGGAGATATACTGAACTGTACGTTTGTTTTTCTTTTTTTCCAATTTTTCTGTATGTTGTTGTTACTAAGTCCAAGCTCCCTCTGCCGCTGCACACGACAGGCCAGTGATTGAGAGAGACGGGTTGAGACGAGGAAGAGACTTGAATCAGGGAGCCAGCTGACCAAGGAGACGGTGGGCTGGTGCCTCAAAATAGCCATCTTGTCAGGGCCTGGATGCCAGGCTCTTTTATGGACCAGGGATGAAGGCTGAGGGGGCTGAGGGAGGTGAGGAAACAACATAAAAAGACTATTCAACCCCGGCAAATGTCCTCTAGAATGCCAAGCGTCACAGAGGGATGTGTCAGTTTCACTGCCTTGCAGTCCTTCACAGAGGGGCTGATCAGGTTATCTCCCTGAGGCAGGCCATTATGGATGTTTATAATAACAAAAAAAAGTTTAAGTCACAGAAGCAGATCCGGTGTAAATTTAAAATTAACAAAAAAAAAAAAAAAAAGGTGGGGGGGGCGGGGGGAATCACCCCTTCCCAGTTACATAATGATGTCTTGACTTCTGAAACAAACTTTTCTGGTTGCCTTCCTTAGAGATAGCCAAGGGCCTAATCCGGAGTGTGTCTTTGACAGATGAACTAATCTGTGCAAAACCACAACTCCTTTCCCTTGCCCTTACACCCCAGGGGTAGATACCACTTTCCCGTCAGCACTAGGACCAACTCCAGAGCCCAAAGCCCGTGGGACTGGTTCCAACGAGCCTATCCTAAGCTGTGCGTCCACCCTGCTTTGTCTTTCCTGTGTGTGCATTAGTCGCTCACAAATGTCTGACTCTGTGCAACCCCACGGGCTGTGGCCCACCAGGCCCCTCTGTTCATGGAATTTTCCAGGCAAGAATAATGGAGTGGGTTGCCCTTCCCTGCTCCACACGGTGCTCCCGACCCAAGGATCTAACCAGCGTTTCCTGCATTGTAGGCAGATTCTTTACCATCTGAGCCACCAGGGAAGCCTTGCCTTTCCTGGGGAAACCTCAGTAAAGACCAAGGCCTCACGGCCGCCCCTCCACCACCAACTTCTGCCTCCACTCTGGGGTCTTTCCCATAAGCTCCTGCCTCAAGTCACCATAATGTAATCAACTTTGTTTTGTTTTATTTTTTCCTGAGCCTCTCCTTGATCTCATCTTGTGGCCACATCTGAATGATTATTCCTAAAAGAACACAGCACACACACATGTGGAGGATATAGAAAGTGTATGTAAGTTGAAGACAAGATCCCAGTAAAGGCATCTTCTTACAGCTTCACATTTGTTAACAAAATCCAAATTCCCTGCTGCCTTGACTTCCTTCCCTAGCATTCTGTGAAGGCAACTTCCAAAAGACCCACCTGTAACATGCTTCGCACCAGCTTCAGTAACCATACACAAACGTGAGCCCAAATGCCACCTCCTCAGGGAAGCCTTCTGTGATATGGGGGTTCCTTCTTCCTGGCTGTCCCCTTCATGCTCTCTTCTCTGCCTGGCATTATTTCTTCACAGCATGTGGACCACCTGATGCAACAGCACCCATGTGTATCAGGTTAAGTGACTCCTGCCCCCACACTCACCCCTCCATCCCCACTTGTGATGGGGAGGCCTTGGTTATCCATGGACGGATACCCAGCACAGGGCAAGGTGTAAACCAGATGCTCCACACAGGTCTATGGAATTTCTTAAATTAATCTGTTTCCTGTTCAGATGAGCTAGAAAGGCCCAGAGAGTTGACCCAGCCCAGCCTAGGTTACTCAGAGAATTGTAATAACATTTTGTTCAAGTCCAGAAATATTTCCTGTAAGTATTGGCTCAGATTTTTTTGTTTTGCTTTGTTTTTCAGAAAATAAATAAAAGTAATAGATAGGAGATGCTTTTTCCCTCAAGGGAAGTCCAGAAAAGCAACTGTATATTCTACAAAGAACATAAATATTTCTTAGTCATGAACGAGAGGTTTTTAAGGAATTCTCAGGAATTCTGAGCCTTACCCTCCTCTTCCCGTGGTGAATTAAAAGCCATAGAGGCTGCTGTACACACAGATTCTACATGTGAATCTGAGGATCATGCTTGTCCCCTCAAAGCCATCACTGCTCCTTATACAAAGCTTTCAAAACCCTCACACTGATAAGTCAGGCTTGGGTTTAACAGACTCTCATACCAGATCCCTGGCACAACTAACTTTCTTCCCCCACTTTCATGTTCTCCTATGATTTTTCTGTTCTCCCTTTTGGCTCCCTCTTCCTTTCATCATCCCAGTAAACTTATGCAGGCAGTGTTTGTATTCCAGTTTTAAAGAATAGGAAAACTGAGTCTCAGAGAGATTCAACAACTTGCCCCAAATAGGAAAGTTCACCGAGACAGCCTGACCCAAAACCCAGGACATCTCTTCATTTTGTATTAAGTTCTTATGATCTTTTTTTAATTTACATGAGATATAGAATAGAGAGGGCATGTTGGAAGAATGGAAGAAAGCGATGGTATACAAAGAGATGGTAAGAGCTTGGACTTTGGAAGAGGTGTTTCATGTGAATTTTTATGAACTATGGACAGATTACTTAATCATTCTAAGTCTTGACTGTCTGATTCGAAATACATAGAGAAAATACTATTGTCCCCATAAAACTAATGCAGGATTAAATGAAGTAATATATGAAAAATGCTTCCCTGATAGTTCAGCTGGTAAAGAATCCGCCTGCAATGCAGGAGACCCCGGTTCGATTCCTGGGTCAGGAAGATCCACTGGCGAAGGGATAAACTACCCACTCCAGTATTCCAGGATTCCTTTGTGGCTCAGCTGGTAAAGAGTCCACCTGCAATGTGGGAGACCTGGGTTCGATCCCTGGGTTGGGAAGATCTCCTGGAGAAGGGAAAGGCTACCGACTCCAGTATTCTGGCCTGGAGAATTTTATTGACTGTATAGTCCCTGGGGTCACAAACAGTCAGACACAACTGAGCAACTTTCACTTTCACCTTCATGAATAGTAATGTAGCGGCACTATTCACAGTAGCCAAGACATGGAAACAATTTAAATGTCCTTCAACAGATGAACATATAAAAAAGATGTGTGTGTGTGTATATATATACAATGGAATATTATGTGTGTATATATATATATACACACACAATGGAATATTATTCAACTTCAAAACAGAATGAAACAATGCCAACTGCAGCCACATGGATGGAGCTAAGTTATCATACTAGGAGAAATAATTAAGACAAAGAAAGACAAATCTTATATGAGATCATTTATTTGTGGAATCTGAAAACTAGTACAAATGAACTTATTTACAAAACAGAAACAGATTCACCCACATAGAAAGCAAACTTACGGTTACCAAAGTGGAAGGGTAGAATAAATTGAGAGTAAGGGATGAACAGATATGCCCTACTAGATATAAAATGGAAAGCTATAAACATTCATTATATAGCCTAGGGAACTATATTCAACATCTTGTAATAAACTATCAGTTCAGTTCAGTCACTCAGTCGTGTCCAACTATTTGCAACCCCGTGAACCACAGCACACCAGGCCTCCCTGTCCATCACCAATTCCTGGAGTCTACCCAATCTCTTGACCATTGCGTTGGTGATGCCATCCAACCATTTCATCCTCTGTTGTCACCTTCTCCTCCTGCCCTCAATCTTTCCCAACATCAGGGTCTTTTCAAATGAGTCAGCTCTTCACATCAGGTGGCCAAAATACTGGAGTTTTAGCTTCAACATCAGTCCTTCTAATGAATATTTAGGACTGATTTCCTTTAGGATGGACTGGTTGGATCTCCTTGCAGTCCAAGGGACTCTCAAGCGTCTTCTCCAACACCACAGTTCAAAAGCATCAATTCTTTGGTGCTCAGCCTTCTTCACAGTCCAACTCTCACATCCATACATGACCACTGGAAAAACCATAGCCTTAACTAGATACACCTTTGTTGACAAAGTAATGTCTCTGCTTTTCAATATGCTGTCTAGGTTGGTCATAACTTTCCTTCCAAGGAGTAAGCGTCTTTTAATTTCATGGCTTCAGTCACCATCTGTAGTGATTTTGGAGCCCCAAAAGATAAAGTCTGACACTGTTTCCACTGTTTCTCCATCTATTTGCCATGAAGTAATGGGACCAGAAACCATGATCTTAGTTTTCTGGATGTTGAGCTTTAAGCCAACTTTTCCATTCTCTTTCACTTTCATCAGGAGGCTCTTTAGTTCTCCCGGCAGTGTTGATTCCAGCTTGTGCTTCATCCAGCCCTGCGTTTCTCATGATGTACTCTGCATATAAGTTAAATAAGCAGGGTGCCAATGTATAGCCTTGATGTACTCATTTTCCTATTTGGAACCGGTCTGTTGTTCCATGTCCAGTTCTAACTGTTGCTTCCTGACCTGCATACAGGTTTCTCAAGAGCCAGATCAGGTGGTCTGGTATTCCCATCTCTTTCAGAATTTTCCACAGTTTACTGAGATCCACACAGTCAACGGCTTTGGCATAGTCAATAAAGCAGAAATAGAAGTTTTTCTGGAACTCTCTTGCTTTTTCCATGATCCAGCGAATGTTGGCAATTTGATCTTTGGTTCCTCTGCCTTTTCTAAAACCAGCTTGAACATCTGGAAGTTCATGGTTCACGTATTGTTGAAGCCTGGCTTGGAGAATTTTGAGCATTCCTTTACTAGCATGTGAGACGAGTGCAATTGTGTGGTAGTTTGAGCATAATGAAATATCATTGAATATATACATATATATTTGCATGACTGAATCACTTTACTGTATACCTGAAACTAACATAATATTGTGGTCAACTACACTTCAATTTTTAAAAAGTTTATTACCCCTGTGTGGAATCAGTAAGTCATAAGTAAATACACTACCTATGAAATGAGGCAGAGAGGAGTGTGCATGCATCTTCAGGTGTGTGTGAGTACACACAGACCTTGGGCCAGCCTGTGAGCCTCTGTGTGGAGAGGCTCTTGAGATTTAAAGAGGAGGGAACCCTGAGCTGACTTGACCCTGGAGATACAGGCTCCCCTGCAAGTGCCACAACCTTGAATCCTCCCCAAAAGACCAATCCCTATTCACTGGCAAGCTGGAAAGCCTAAAAAATCCCGCACTCCCTTCATCAGCTGGCAGGGGTGGGGTGTGGAGGTGGGAAGCAGGCTCTGATGGGCAAGAGTGGCTACCTAGGGTACTTCATGAGACAGTGAAGGCGGCTCTGGCAGTAATAATGAGAAACAAATGTTCTCAATATCTCGGTGTTCTTAAAAATGCTTCTAATTTTTTTCTTTCCAGCAATTAGTGTTAAAACAGATTGAGCATATAAACAAACAAAACTAAAAAGTGTGGCCAGTTCAGCTTGAATTGGGATAAACAATGAATGTATTTTTCCTGTAAGTTTGTTTCCTGTCAGTTTGTTTCAGGCAGTATTTAGTAATCCTTGCTGTGAGCAATACTGATTTCTCTACACCCCATCTCCAGTTTAGCCATCATACATGTGACTGTGTCTGAAGCTGCTGCTCATTGGATATTGTAGGAATAATCACTAATTCAAAGAAAGATCCATGAGCCCTACTGGGAAATCCAAAGAGCACTGCTACGACTAGTCTTAATTTACCCTGAAAGGACAATGAAAATCTCTTGCTCTGCGCATGTGAAATAACTCAAACACTGATGCTGCCCCTCCAGCATTCAAGACTTTAGTTTCTCTACCAGGGATTGAACCAACCTGCATCACTGCAGTGGAAGCAATCTTAACTACTGGGCACCAGGGAAACCCTAAACATAAGTTTTTAGTTTAGTTTAGTTTCTTTTTAAATTCTCAGAATACATGTTCTTCCATTGAATTACGAGACATTTAGAGAGATTGTATTTTTTTAATTCTAAATAAATAAAATAAGCAACACTTATTTATGCTTTTAATAAGTCCATCTCCATTGGAGAGAGCTATTAATCTTAGTGGAAATTTCCCACAATGTCAATGGTATTTTAGGGTATGCTATCAAAAGTCACCCATATGGTCTGCAAAGATTTACAAATATTTAAGGTTTTGTAAGCACTGTGATTTCTTTAAAAGCGTGGAAACCCCAGATTTGTATTAAAGAATGTTTCGAAAGATTTTAAGTAAGTTTCCATGAGTCAAATTCTGTGAAAAGGGGAAAGAATGACTTATTCGAATACGGAAACACTAGTTCAAAAATCCATTCTCCAATGATGGTGGGATACAGTTAGAAAAGGCTGATGAGAGAATCTACCCTGTTTTTGAGTCTCATTCACCTCTTCATTTTGGGCCTACATGAATTTTATTTGATGAATTTGGACCCCACTCACGGCGGGAGTAAGTTAGTCATTCATCAATCCACACAGCCCTGGTGTTGAACATTTATAGCAGTCCTGAAACAGAAAATCACTTAATAATTATTAGCTGAGTAATATTCCAGTACTCAGCAATAAAAAAAGAATGAATTTGAGTCAGTTGTAGTGAGGGGGATGAACCTAGAACTTTTTATACAGAGTGATGGAACTCAGAGAAAAATGAATATCATGTATTAATGCATGTATATAGAATCTAGAAAATGGTACTGATGAACCTGTTTACAGGAAAGGAATGGAGATGCAGATGTAGAGAACAGATTTACAGAGGTTAGGGAAAATTGAGAAAGTAGCTTTGACATATGTTCATTGCTGCTGCTGCTGCTGCTGCTGCTGCTAAGTCGCTTCAGTCATGTCTGACTCTGTGCGATCCCATAGATGGCCTCCTACCAGGCTCCTCCATCCCTAAGATTCTCCAGGCAAAAACACTGGAGTGGGTTGCCGTTTCCCTCTCCAATGCATGAAAGTGAAAAGTGAAAGTGAAGTCCCTCAGTTGTGTCCAACTCTTCACGACCCCATGGACTGCAGCCTACCAGGCTCCTCTGTCCATGGTATTTTCCAGGCAGGAGTACTGGAGTGGGGTGACATTGCCTTCTCCATATGTCCATTACAGTCTGTAAAATAGATAGCCTCTGGGAAGGTGCTTGTATCACACAGAGAAGCCACCCTGGTGCTCTATGACAACCTAGAGTGCTTGATGGGAAGCAGGGAAGACTCTAGAGGAAGTGGGTATATATATAATTGTGGCTGATTCCCGTTGTGCGGCAGAGACCAATACAGCATTGTAAAGCAATTATCCACCAATTAAAGAGAAAGATAATGATTGTTAGCGAAGAAGCAATGAACCAGCAAGCCCATCAAGCGATGATCTGCAAGCTACCTTGTATGAAAATCCTCTGAGATGCATCATTTAGAGTAGACACCCTTCCGGCATCTTCCCCCTCAGTGCTGATTCAGTGAGTGGGGACAACGGCCCAAGGACCTGCCTTTTAACCACTAACCTATCTTCCCCAGTGGCTGCTGTTGCGATGGACACATTTCATGCATCCTGCAGAACAGTGTTCTGCCCTCGGTAAACTCCTCACTGATCTATAAAGATATGAACAAAACTGCAGGGACAGTGTCAGAGAAGATTTCCAGGTCTCAGATCTCAAGAGAACTTCTATTCAGGGTTTGCAAGAAAAGTGAAACTAAATCAGACGTCAGAAGGATGACTCAGGTACAGCAAGTTTTCAGAAGTCTCTTCTCATTTCTCTCCAATTCCTGGGCTTGGTATTAAACGGGGAAAGATCCAGAGAATTAAATGCAGAACCTTTCAGAAAGGCTGCCTGGAGGAAGGCGTAGGGGGAGGACCTGGGGACCTTGAGGGTTCCCACACCTGACCCTGTCACCCCAATTTGCCAGATGTAGACTGTTGGTCAGTGGCTCAGTCATGTCTGACTCTTTGCAACCCTGTGGACTGCAGCTCGCCAGGCTTCCCTGTCCTTCACCATCTCCCGGAGCTTGCTCAAACTCATGTCAGTTGAGTCAGTGATGCCATCCAACCATCTCATCCTCTGTCATCCCCTTCTCCAGAGTAGACTCTGGAACATCATTTAATACTACACAGTCCTCCTTTACTTTCAAACAGTCTATCTCAGACACCTCCCACAATAACAGTTTTTTCTACTCCTCCTCTCTTCTGACTTAGAGAAGTGACCTAAAATAGCAAATACAATTTTCCGTTTGTTACTCACTAAAGACGTGGGCTGCTTCAATCTTTAAACAGCCATGATGTCTTGACGTGTTACTCGGAGTCCTCCCAATATGACTTCTTCTAAGACACAGGTCATTGTTATGATGCAAATAAAAACCTGTTGCCAAGGACAATAAAAGAGATTAGAAATGAGCCCTCCAGGCAAGCACAACTTGCCTGCGACAGGAACTCAGCCTGGGAGCTTGACTGCTTGGGTTTGAATCCCAGTTCAGCCCCACTAGCTGACTATTGTTGGGTTTCTGCTTCTTCATCTTTAAATCAAAGATTCCAGTACAAGAATTAGGGCAGAATCAGAAGAAAACTGTGAGGGATGCTATGAGGGTTAAATGAGTCAACTGATATCAAGTGTTGTGAGCATGCGTGTTAAGTCACTTAGTCGTATCTGACTTTCTGCAACTTTATGGACCATGGCCTACCAAGATCCTCTGTCCATGGGATTCTCCAAGCAAGAAAACTGGAGTGTGTTGCCATGCCCTCCACCAGGGCATCTTCCCGACCCAGGGATCGAACCTGCATCTCTTATGTCTCCTACATTGGCAGGCATGTTCTTTACCACTAGTGCCACATGGGAAGCCCCATCAAGTGCTTATTATGGGTATATATGAGGTACTGCATAATTATTCATCGTCATCACCATCAGAAGAAGAGAATATCCACAGAATAGGGATGCTCCCCATCAGTTCCATGGACTATCACAACTGTCTTCTTGCACCCCACTAAATAAGCAAGGGCTCCTGGCAATCCAGGAGCATCTCCGCTGGCTCCATCCTGGACGGATGCTAGTCCATCCATCCGCCCACCATCCTGAGTGACTTCCAGCCCCCTTCTGCCTAGAACATGAGTGTATATGCAGTGCCTGAACTACCACCCTGTTTGTCTTACAACTTTTAAAATATGTCTATTAATCATAGTTTTTGCTGCAACTTTGAAAGCAGTATTTTTTCCCCATGAAAGGAAACAAGTATATATATATGTGTATTTTCTCTCTTTCTCCATCTTCCTCTATGAAGAGACCACCTTCTATCTTCTTTCTCACTCTCTCTCCCTTCTCTGACCCTCTCAATCTCTCTGTCTGCCTGTATCTCTCTCTCACATACACATCATCATTCTCATCCTAAAACAAAAATATAGGATCAAGGAGAAATACCTAGGCACCTAGCTTCCTTAATATAAACATTTTCATTTTATTTCCCATAGTTTCTCCAAGCACTCATGTGAACAGAATTGAGAAATCAAACAACCCTGGTAACTTAAATGATTAGAAATGTGTTGTCAAAAACAGCCAGTCTTTGACATTCTCTTTTTCCTCCCTTCCTCTTTCTCTCCCCTAACTATGTAACAGACACTGATTCTAGAAAATAAATGACCCAATAGATTTGCCCACATCAAAGCCATGTGTACTTTGCATTTCAATTGTTATTAAATACTTTGGGTCAAGTTCAGTAAGATGAACTAAAAATCACCCTGGGGCATAGCTCCTTCAACTTGGTACCCTTTGAGGACACAGGACGAAAGCCTAAAGTGCCAAATCCTCTCATTGGGGCTGCATGAGTAAGTATTAGATATCTAAGACGTTATAACTATATTATGGAATAAAGGGAAATGACGCAGAAGTCATTCATTTTTTCCAGCTTTATTGAGATATTATTGATATGTGACGTATGTGTATATTGCAAAGTTTTAACCACAATAAGCTTCATTAACACCATCGTTTCTCATGAGTACCATTTTTTGTGTGTGTGATGATAACATTTAACATCCACTCAACAATGTTCAAGTCATGTAAAGATCTTGTGAGCAGAGTTGTGCAGCATTAGGACCTCGTGGCGTCTTTTAGGGGAAGAAGGCAGTTAGCAAAAGAGAAAGTAGAAAAGAGATGGGCTGAAATCACAAAGTCTTATTTTGATAAGACAAAACACATTTCCTAGAAATCAGGATGGGAAGTCAGTTTTTACAGGTTCTAGCATTTCACAGCGTCTGAGGATGTGCAGGTGTTTGAAACGGGCTTTTTATTTCTTCGACCTCTCTGGCCTCTGGAAGAAGACCTGGGCCTGCTTTCTAGGTCAATATAGTTAAGGCCCCAGCAGTTCACAGCCCTGTTTTCCCATGAGAATTACATGATGGCCAGGCACTCTGAAAATTTAAAAGATCTCAGAGTTCAGGATAATCTTTGTTGAGCCGTCAAAATGGCTTTAAAAGCTGTTGTTTTACAATGTTAATTCCTAGAATGACAGCAAAAAGGAACCTTGAAATTTTAAGTTCATGCAGAAGAAATTAACCACAGTACTTTGTAGTTTCCAATGTTGTATTCCGTGACTCTGATGGAAGAATCTCAGTATACATAATTTTTTTTTTACTTTTCTACAACTGCAATACACCCCAATACAATGGTTTTCCTAGGAAAGCACAGGTATATTCATATTTACAGATTCAAGTTAGTTGTTGTTCAGTTGCTAGACCTCAAGGACTGTAGCACTCCGGGCTCCTCTGTCCTCCACCGTCTATAGAGTTAGCTATCCAATACGAATTAGGATTTGTTTCCTCTGAATGTTAACACCCATAAAGAATGATGCATAAGGAAAGCATGACACAATATATTTATTTTAGTAAAAATCTGAATTTAAAATGAAGCACATAACTAAAAGAAATAAAATGCAACATAAGGTTTATTTTTATATTGATTTCCTAAAACAGCTTCCTATTAGAAACTTACAGAAATATAATAACTTTATTAATGCATTTATTAATTTAATGACTTATTAACTTCCATTCCCAGGATACACTGCACTGAAAATGCTAAAGTAGAATGAGAACGTTGCTTCACTTAGTTACTTTCAGTTTGAATGGCTGGTTATCAAGTCTCCTCAAAATCCTTCTCGACATATTTCAAAGCTCTAGGATAATCTAGGGGCTTCCCAGGTGGCTCAGTGGGGAAGAATCCATCTCCTGCAATGCAAGAGACACAGGAGCTGGGTTCAATCCCTGGAGGAGGAAAGATCCCCTGGAGGAAGGCATGGCAACCCACTCCAGTGTTCTTACCTGGAGAACCTCATGGACAGAGGAGCCTGGCGGGCTACAGTTCACAGGATTGCAAAGAGTCAGACACAACTGAAGTGACTAAACACTCATGCACGCAAGATATTAATAATTTAGAGACACTAGGGGGTCAGTGAGTATGCAATGAGTTGGACTTCAAATCCAGGCAGGGCCAGTTTTCAGTTGTTTTTCATTTCTGAAATGAAAAACATTTCCCAAGCTCTCTGAGGAAGTTGGGCTGCTCAATGATTTAAGTGACATGTGATAAGTTCCCCATCTTAGTCATCACATTAGCAGCAGGGATGTGACAATAGCCATACTGTCCAAATGCATACTTTCCAAAGCATGATCTTGTGTGTTGCTTTCGGAAAAGGAAGTGTCGGGTGCAGGATTTTCTTCTTTTGACGTGGGCAGTGGTGCTTCTGTTACAGGATCGTCCATAGCTTCAGTAAACATGTTTCTTTGGCTTGATGTCTCACTATTCAGATGATTTATTATTATAATTTTCAGGCTCTTAAAAATAAAATCTAACTGCATTACTCTTTCATTTTCTTTTCTACTTTAAACAGGAAATCAATGTTACCAGAATCAGCAGAATTATAGATTAAAGAGAACTGGCAACTGTACCCTCCTCCCAAATTAACAATTAAAGAACGAATACCAAACCAATTAGTCAGACATCAAAGCTGGACGTGTCATGTGATTTGTGAATGGTTTACAACCCCATAAAGACCAAGAGGAATTTGTGCAATGCCAAGTAGATTTTAGATAAATTCTTTCATTTTAGGAGTAAACGGATAATATATTCCCCCTGCAAAATTAGGAAGTGACATTTGGAGAAAGTGAGAAAATGTTGCAGAAATAACACAGGTTTGAGTTCTTCTGTTTCAGAATTTACCCAAGAGAAAAAGACTGGAGAGTTGCTCAATCCTGGTATCACAGTTCCGGCTATGACAGGAAATGATAGATCATCATAGATAAAAATGGAAAATGTTGTGAAAAAAATTAAATACTTCGAAGAGAGAAAAAAATGCAAGATGCTATCATGGTGAATGTTAAAGGAAATGAGTGTTGCAATTAGATGGGGCTTAAGATACATCCTTCAACATGGTCTAGTGGTGGAACACTGGAAACTAAGAAGGTGGCCTAAGAGAGTCAAAGAACCCAGCGCTCAGGAGCCCAAGCGCTGATGAGCAACACCTCATCTTCAAATCCCATCGTGTGGCCAAAAGTGGGGTTCAGCTGCTCACTGCTCAAAAGCCAATAAAGAGACCAGGTGGGTGGAAAGGAAAGCTTGTTTTATGCTGGATGCCAGAAACTGGGGGTGAGGGGAGAAGGGCAATGCCTCTCCAAAGGCTGACTCCCCTCAACCCAACCCAGTGGGCAAGAGCTTTTAAAGGCAGAGGGAGAGAACTACGTGCAGAAACAATACAGTCAGTCCTTCAGTTCAGTTCAGTCACTCAGTCGTGTCTCACTGTTTGCGACTGAGTTCTTCTGTTTCAGAATTTACCCAAGAGAAAAAGACTGGAGAGTTGCTCAATCCTGGTATCACAGTTCCGGCTATGACAGGAAATGATAGATCATCATAGATAAAAATGGAAAATGTTGTGAAAAAAATTAAATACTTCGAAGAGAGAAAAAAATGCAAGATGCTATCATGGTGAATGTTAAAGGAAATGAGTGTTGCAATTAGATGGGGCTTAAGATACATCCTTCAACATGGTCTAGTGGTGGAACACTGGAAACTAAGAAGGTGGCCTAAGAGAGTCAAAGAACCCAGCGCTCGGGAGCCCAAGCGCTGATGAGCAACACCTCATCTTCAAATCCCATCGTGTGGCCAAAAGTGGGGTTCAGCTGCTCACTGCTCAAAAGCCAATAAAGAGACCAGGTGGGTGGAAAGGAAAGCTTGTTTTATGCTGGATGCCAGAAACTGGGGGTGAGGGGAGAAGGGCAATGCCTCTCCAAAGGCTGACTCCCCTCCAACCCAACCCAGTGGGCAAGAGCTTTTAAAGGCAGAGGGAGAGAACTACGTGCAGAAACAATACAGTCAGTCCTTCAGTTCAGTTCAGTCACTCAGTCGTGTCTCACTGTTTGCGACCTCATGAATCACAGCACCCCAGGCCTCCCTGTCCATCTCCCGGAGTCCACCCAAACCTGTGTCCATTGAGTCAGTGATGCCATCCAACTGTCTCATCCTCTGTCATCCCCTTCTCCTCCTACCCTCAATCTTTCCCAGAATCAGGGTCTTTTCAAATGAGTCAGTTCTCGTCAGGTGGCCAAAGTATTGAAGTTTCAGCTTCAACATCAGTCCTTCCAATGAATATTCAGGACTGATTTCCTTTAGGATGGACTGGTTGGATCTCCTTGCAGTCCAAGGGACTCTCAAGAGTCTTCTCCAACACCACAGTTCAAAAGCATCAATTCTTCAGCACTCAGCCTTCTTCACAGTCCAACTCTCACATCCATACATGACCACAGGAAAAACCATAGCCTTGACTAGCTGGATCTTTGTTGACAAAGTAAAGTCTCTGCTTTTTAATATGTTGTCTAGGCTGGTCAGCCCTTAGGGTTACTCAACTGGTCATCAGTGCTCTGATCAGCATCATCTTGATTGTTTTAGGTATAGTCTTCAGTTCCAAGGTCAGTTTGTTCTCATTTCCTTGAGGCCAATTCTTGAAACTGTGGCGGCTTATGTCATAGCTACGGTGTGGTCATCATGTAGTTAACTTCTCCACCTGGTGGGAGCTTCTATAAGCCAGCTCTAGAATATTATCCATAGCCCTTGAGAAGGAACTAAAGATTCTTGATTGTGCTTAATCACTAATCATTATTGCTTGGTTTTCCTTGACTATATTTGTTTCTGCATTTTCTCACTTCTCTGATTAAACTTATTCTTTGGCTAAAGTCTTTCAACAGACAAAGGGCAGGCAGAGGATGTGGAGGGCAAGGACCATAGGGGTCCTGCTCTGTTTCAGCCCCTCCTCTTTGCAGCATGTGCCCACCCCTCCTTGGATGAGGTCCAAAATTTCCCATCATTTGTGTATTCCTTCTCAAGGTCAATCTTCTCTGAAATTTCAACTTAAGTATTTCTCATCTGACACTCAACAGACAAATACAGATACTTGACACTTTCAATTCTCTTCCCTAAACTCAAACACAGTTTCACTTACTTACTCTTTTCCCTATGAAATAGCTACAACGCTTTCAGCCTTGAGCAGTAGACAATTCTCCAAATAGTAAAGGATCCTTTGTTTTGCACACTAACTCCCTTAATAAGACCTCCAGCAAATACTCAGTTACATTCTTCATTTCTTATCAAGGAGTTATAAGTATCTGATACTGCAATTGGCTTAAGAAATTTCCCTAATAAAGGAATAAATGATGCAAGTGATTGTCTGTTTCACTCTTCCACTGGAATGAAAGGTCAATCAAAACAGAAACCCTGCCTGTCTCCTTCACAGTAGACCCATAGTGAAGTACTGAATATGTATTTGTTGAATGGTTGGATCACTGAGTTGAATGAATGAACAGACAACTACTATTCAGGGCAGTATTTGTCTTTTCTTATAATTCCAGGTTTTCCCACATATTTTGTTAACATGGGACATAATACTTCCCAGCAAAGTGGACAAGTTAATACTGGGGTCTGAGGGACCTTTAGAGAGCGAGCCAGTGTTCTTGCACAAACATGATAGTGATAAGAGGAAAAGGAAACGCATTTGTTCCAAGGGAACTAAGCCTAAATCAAACATGTCTGACCACTCAAATGGACTCCAAAAACAAATAGAGAAATATTTATTACCCGAGCTGTTGGGCAGATTTAGAACTTGTTTGGGTCTGCTTTTATAAATAGAATTAAATACAACATACTTCTTTAAAATTTCTGTTTTTAATCGTAAAGAATCTTGAGATTCTTTGGTGGGGAGAAAAACTAAAAAAGATATGTAACATTCCTTGAAAATTAACCTTTCCATTGACAAAGGACACACACATTCTCATCAGAACATTTTGGAGTAAAGATGTTAGTATTTACTTTAAAAATATGACCAGCAAATCCAAGCTAGAGCTGGATTTAGGCTGAAGAAAGCTCCCAATTCTGGTCTTCAGACCAAAACGGGGATGGAAAGTTCTATTACCATCACTGACCCCCTGGAGCATCTAAGAGTCAGCGGGTCTTTAAACCAGACTCACTAGGCTGCCCAGTCTTTTACCAGGATCATGACCTTCATCTGGATTCACATCAGAAGTAAAAAGAAAGCAAAACTATACCTCATTAACAATGATAGTGGCTTATATGTTGCACAGCACTTTACAAAGAGCTTCTGTATGTATTTTACTTAATAACTCTGACAACCCTAAGAGATAGACGTCCCCAGTATTAAAAATCCTTTTTTTTTAAACCTTTTTACTTTATATTGGGCTTTAGCCAACTGACAGTGTTGTAATTGTTTCAGGTGAACAGCGAGAGGATTCAGCCATACATATACATATATCCATTCTCCCCCAGACTCCCCTTCCATCCAGGTTGCCACATAACATTGAGCAGAGTTCCAATAAATCCCTTTTAACAGAGGAAAATGGATCTAAGAAGGTGAAGTTTTGCCCACTTTCACGTGGCAGCCAGAAGTCTAGATCTAAGATGTCTAAACTTCAGAAGAGTGGGTATCTTATTAACTAACCCTGCTTATGTGACAGCTTCCATCTTGCTTCCTAATTAAGGCAGATGCCAAAAACGTCTTAAACTCAGAGCCTCAAAGTTAGCATTGATCTTATCAAAACGTGGTTAATATAATGAAAATTCAGTTGAAATGAATCAGTAGAGAAGGAGATGGCATGTGGTTTCTGTGGTGTCTCAGTTTTCTCATCTGTAAAATGGAACCAACTACAAACCAGCTTCACAGTCCTGTTATGAGGCTTACATGCCCCATAGAATGCTAGACACTGCTTCTGGAAGGTAGTCAGTGTTCAATATACATTAGCTATAATTATAAAAGAATCATAATAGAAAACATTTATTTTACCCTCTCATAGGACATGGGCCTGAGATGAATTCAAAATTTAAAAGGTGGATTGACTATGTCAATAAGTCACTATCATGTAGATCATAGGAGTATTTTCCTTACATTGTAACTAAACTAAATAGAGTCCCTGCAAAATGAACAGGTGCATGCTTGAAATGAAACCAATGAGGCAGGCCTAAACAGTCGATCTCTTCTATCTGGAGTTGGACTCAGAGATGCTCTGACCTTCTGACTCTCGTCCCATATCCTAATCCACTGTTCATGTTTAGATATGACTTTTTCCTACTTGCTTTTATATTCAGAAATGATGCTAAGGGCAGCTGCTTCCCTCTTCTTTTCTGAGAAATGCCACAATATAGAAACTTGGTTTAACCCATCATTTCCCAAACTTATGTAAACATGAAAATTTTTTAAACAGTATTAATATCCTGCAAACACATCCCCAGGAACGCTCTCCTAGAGAATGTCAGTGAAAGTTAGAATCCTCTTGGAAACCATCTAAAACCAGTTTTATTAGAAGATGATTTATCACCTATAAATGATCCTATGAACTGAATCTAGAGAATAATCTTTTAGTTGACTAAGTTAACTCCCAAGAACATTAGAAAACTCCACTCCCAAGCTTCACCCAAGATGTAGTCAATCCTTCCAGATACATAGAGTTCTAAAAGCAAAGTAGACCAAGCTACACCATAAATCAATAGGAACTGTGAGTTAATAACAATGATGAGCTAAATTCACAACTGTACAAATATATAACTGTACAGGAAAGAAAGAAAGGAAGAACAAATAAAAGAAAAATCAAAATTTCCAGAAATGAAGAGGGAACTGAAAGCAATTTCTGTGAGGACTGGAACCGAAACTATATCTGGCCTGGTGACATGAAGAGAGAACAGGGTTTCAGAGGAGGGAGATTCTAGTTACTTAGTGATTGTGCCCCCCAGAGTTTGGGAACCAGGTTTTGGCCCACCCAAGGTGGGAGTGCCAAAGAATTGATGCTTTTGAACTGTGGGGTTGGAGAAGACTCTTGAGAGTCCCTGGGACTGCAAGGAGATCCAACCAGCCCATTATAAGGGAAATCAATCCTGAATATTCATTGGAAGGACTGATGCTGAAGCTGAAACTCCAATACTTTGGCCACCTGATGGGAAGAACTGACTCATTTGAAAAGACCCTGATGCTGAGAAAGATTGAGGGCAGGAGGAGAAGGGGATGACAGAGGATGAGATGGTTGGATGGCATCAACTCAATAAACGTAAGTTTGAGTAAGCTCCAGAAGTTAGTGATGGACAGGGAGGCCTGACGTGCTCCAGTCTATGGGGTCACAAAGAGTCACACACGACTGAACGACTGAACTGAATTGAACTGAAGATGGGATGGTGACACTGAGACATTTTGCGTAAAGTCAGAATTCTCAAATAACTCCACCCTCATCTCCTGTACCTGGTTAGTGAAGATTTTAAGGAAGATTAACTATTCAGTTTAGTTCAGGTCAGTTGTTCAGTTGTGTCTGACTCTTTGCGAACCCATGAACTGCAGCGCACCAGGCATCCCTGTTCATCACCAACTCCCAGAGTTCACTCAAAACCATGTCCATCGAGTCAGTGATGCCATTCAGCCATCTCATCCTCTGTTGTCCCCTTCTCCTCCTGCCCCCAATCCCTCCCAGCATCAGAGTCTTTTCCAATGAGTCAGTTCTTCACATCAGGTGGCCAAAGTACTGGAGTTTTAGCTTCAGCATCATTCCTTCCAAAGAAATTCCAGGGCTGATCTCCTTCAGAATGGAGTGGTCGTATCTCCTTGCAGTCCAAGGGACTCTCAAGAGTCTTTTCCAACACAGCAGTTCAAAAGCACCAGTTCTTCAGGCTCATCTTTCTTCATAGTCCAACTTTCACATCTATACATGACCACTGGAAAAGCCATAGCCTTGACTACGCAGACTTATGTTGGAAAAGTAATGTCTCTGCTTTTGAATATGCCATCAAAGTTGGTCATAACTTTCCTTCCAAGGATAAGAGTCTTTTAATTTTCTGGCTGCAGTCACCATCTGCAGTGATTTGGGAGCCCAAAAAGATAAAGTCTGACAGTGTTTCCCCATCTATTTCCCATGAAGTGATGGGACCGGATGCCATGATCGTCGTTTTCTGAACGCTGAGCTTTGAGCCACACTTTTCACTCTCCTCTTTCACTTCCATCACGCTGCTTTTTTAGCTGCTCTTCTCTTTCTGCCATAAGGCCGGTGTCATCTGCATATCTGAGGTTATTGATGTTTCTCCTGACAATCTTGATTCCAGCTTGTGTTTCTTCCAGCCCAGTGTTTCTCATGATGTACTCTGCATATAAGTTAAATAAGCAGGGTGACAATATACAGCCTTGACGTACTCCTTTTCCTATTTGGAACCAGTCTGTTGTTCCATGTCTAGTTCTGACTGTTGCTTCCTGACCTGCATACAGATTTCTCAAGAGGCAGGTCAGGTGGTCTGGTATTCCCATCTTTCAGAATTTTCCACAGTTTACTATGATCCACACAGGCAAAGGCTTTGGCATAGTCAATAAAGCAGAAATAGATGTGTTTCTGGAACTCTCTTGCTTTTTCCATGATCCAGCAGATGTTGGCAATTTGATGTCTGGTTCCTCTGCCTTTTCTAAAACTGGCTTGAACATCTGGAAGTTCATGGTTCATGTACTGCTGAAGCCTGGCTTGGAGAATTTTGAGCATTACTTTACTAGCGTGTGAGAGGAGTGCAATTGTGAGGCAGTTTGACCATTTGGCATTGCCTTTCTTTGGGATTGGAATGAAATTGACCTCTTCCAGTCCTGTGGCCACTGCTGAGTTTTCCAAATTTGCTGGCATATTGAGTGCAGCACTTTCACAGCATCATCTTTCAGTATTTGAAACAGCTCCACTGGAATTCCATCATCTCCACTATGCAGAGACTTTTGAGGAAAAAAAATAATCCCCATGAAAAACTAGAAGCCTACAGCATGATATATAATTTGAGAGACCACATTCCACCACCTCTGTGGGTTTCAAATCCTCAGAATGAAATTTTAACATAAAGTTTACCACAGTATAGCAATATGCTGGGGTACCCACCATAAACAAATGAAAATTTCTCCAGAGAAAAATCCTTAATCCAGGACACAAGTGGTATTATTCTCACTGAAAATGAATGCACAGTAAGGAATTTTAAAACATACCATTTCTCTATTCTAAACAATGTAGAAGACTCCAATGGAAATATTGGACACTAAAAATATCAGTTAAATGTCTGAATTCAAAATTCTAAAATAAATCAATTTTAAAAATAAATCAAATAAAGATATGAGAAGATAAAACTCAATAAATAAAAGGTTTCATAGATAAAAAAGGAAATTATAATAATAACCAAATCAAACTCCTAAAAATTAAATGTCTGATAGAATAAGATATAAAACTGAAGCTCAAGGAATGAATCAACAAATTTGACAAAGTTGAAGAAATAATTAGTGACCTGGAAGTCAATGTGGAGGAAATTACACAGCATGAATCACAGAAAGATAAAGGCATTGAAATGGATAAGTTA
Organism: Madoqua kirkii; assembly: GCA_006408675.1. Taxonomy (NCBI): domain Eukaryota; kingdom Metazoa; phylum Chordata; class Mammalia; order Artiodactyla; family Bovidae; genus Madoqua; species Madoqua kirkii. Next base: position 31,679 of record SJYC01125799.1, read on the forward strand.
AGAGGTTTGGTAGATAAAATGAGAACAGCTAGCATGAATCTAATAGGAATGCAAGAAGGAGGGAACGGAATAAGAAAGAAGATATATGTAAGGGAAACGGTGAAGAATTTTTCAGAACTGATGAGTTGTTAGAGTAAGTGATTCCAAGTCAAAAGCAAAGGATATCTATATCTAGACTAAACAGAGTAAAACTGGAGACTACTAAGTACAAAGAGAATATTTTTAAGCAAAAAACAACAACAAAATGCCTACAAACTGACAGTAGTTAGACTGTGAAGGACTCTAATCAGGATGGAGAATGCAACACTGTGCATCACAAACTAACCAATGTTGTACATCAACTGTATTTCAATCGTTTTAAAAGGAAGAGAATGGAATGTGTCTTCAAATAACAGAGCTATTTTCAGACAAGAATATTGAGTTTTTACACGTAGATCTTCACTGAAAGAACTATTAAAACATGTTCTGCATGAAGAAGGAAATTGAACCCAGACAGATGTGAGATTTTAAAAAGTGGCAAACAAAGATATATGCAAGCATACAGATACCTCTAATAAACATGGGCTACTGATATAGTAACAATAGTGACTAATTTTTATCTATATAAAAACAAGAAAAAATAAAATATTACATAAAAGCAACACAGGCTGCTGAGGGTTATTGCAGCTAAAACTTTCTAAGGTCCTTATATTGGGGGAGATACGAGCAGAGATGCAGATAAAATTTAGACTTTGTTAAATTTACTTGTTAAAACTATAAATGTGACCACTAAAAATGAAAATAAAACACACATTTTCCTAAGCAGGAAATGGAGCAAATAGGTTAAGGAAGGATGTCAGGAAATTCTTTTAAACTCAGTCCAGTCCAAAAAAAAAAGTAGACAAAATAAACATTTATTTTTAAAGAAATAAGAATTATAGTAAATACCACAAGTTCCAACAACTAACTATCCATATGGAAAGAAACAAAATAGACTCTATCTTACACTATGTAGAGAAATATGTCTCTTATAAATTAAAGTCTTAACTATAAGAATATATATATATTATTCTTGTATTTAATATATGAGGTCAAATAATGATGTCCTAGAAAAGAAAAAAAAAATTGCAAACCGAAAGGGAAAATATTGAGAAAATTGACTCTACTATATTTAAAACTATGTCAAAAATACTATTAAAAATGTGAAAAAGCAAGCACAGACTTGGTAGAATTCTTGTTGCTCTCTGTGGGTGAGAGTTTTCCAAAGATAGCAGCCATGATATATTTCATTCAAACATCTTATTTACAGTGACACTGACTCTTATCCCGTAGCTTGGCAGAGCTTGTGACCCCTCCCTTTGAACCTTGGTGACACTTTGTGTTTGCGTTCACCAGTAGAGCAGATTGGATATAAGGCTATTGTTCTTTGAACCTGCCGCTGTGTGCTATTTTAAGATACCAAGGTTTGGGTGATTTAAAATGGCATACTTACTGACACACTATCCAGAATCAAAAAGAAAAAGACAACCCAGTAGGAAAATTGGCAAAGATTATGAATGAGCAATGCATGGAAGAAACCTGGGTACACAATAAATATACAAAAAGATGTTCACCTTCATTTATATCTGCCAGAAATCAGGTGTATACAAATGAAAACAACAATGAAAGAATATTCTACACTCATCCTTTTGTCAAATGTTTAAAGAGACTTTAATATTAGATGTTGAGAGAAATAACCTGTAATAATGGCTAAGAGGGTAGGCTCAGGAGCCAGACTACTAGGCCTTAATTCCAACTCTATTCATAAGTCATATGGCCTTGGACAAATAATCTAAATTCTGTGTGCCTCAATCTCCTCACTGCAAAAAGAGATTTTTTTACCTAGGATTATGAGAATTGAGTGAGTTAGCACATGTGACATGCTTAGAATAGTGCCCACCTGAGGAGGCAGTGAGCATTTATTATTTTAGCAATGATGACAGCCACTGGAAACCCAGATGGCGTGGGCAGTTCTATTACACTGTTGTGACCAAGACTTAGAAAACCATCTGTCGATTCTCTCTTAACTTGCAGATGTCGATACTATTCAACTGATCTGCTCTACTTCTAGGTACATAACATGGAAAAGCGCCAGTACAAAAGCATTAGAAGACATCTGGCTTAGATGTTGAACTAGTGTTTATTTTTCCTCTATTTTCTGAATCACTCTGAGAAATGCCAAATGGGGTTCAGTTTTCACTTTATTAAGGTCCGTCTAGTCAAGGCTATGGTTTTTCCTGTGGTCACGTATGGATGTGAGAGTTGGATTGTGAAGAAGGCTGAGCACCGAAGAATTGATGCTTTTGAACTGTGGTGTTGGAGAAGACTCTTGAGAGTCCCTTGGACTGCAAGGAGATCCAACCAGTCCATTCTGAAGGAGATCAGCCTTGGGGTTTTTTTGGAGGGAATGATGCTAAAGCTGAAACTCCAGTACTTTGGCCACCTCATGCAAAGAGCTGACTCGTTGGAAAAGGCTCTGATGCTGGGAGGAATTAGTGGCAGGAGGAGAAGGGGACGACCTTGGATGAGATGGCTGGATGGCATCACTGATTCGATGGATGTGAGTCTGAGTGAACTCCGGAAGTTGGTGATGGACAGGGAGGCCTGGCGTGCTGTGATTCATGGGGTCGCAAAGGGTCAGACACGACTGAGAGACTGAACTGAACTGAAGATTAAAAGCAAAAGGAACTGCTCCTAAGTACTGTATACTCTAATTAATACATTTGTTTTCCTTGTGTTGCTGGTTAATGACTCCCATACCACTATGTATGTAATGCAGGAGACCTCGGTTTGATCCTTGGGTTGGGAAGATCCCCTGGAGAAGGGAAAGGCTATCCACTCCTGTATTCTGGCCTAGAGAATTCTATGGACTGTATAATCCATGGGGTTGCAAAGAATCAGACACAACTGAGAAACGTTCACTTCCACTTCCACTTCACTCAGTCTTACGTTATGGGCTTCCCTCATAGCTCAGTTGGTAAAGAATCTGCCTGCAAAACAGGAGACCCTGGTTCAATTCCTTGGTCGGGAAGATCCCCTGGAGAAGGGATAGGCTATCCACTCCAGTATTCTTGGGCTTCCCTTGTGGCTCAGCTGGGACAAGGGAAAGGCTACCCACTCCAGTATTCTGTCCTGAAGAATTCCATGGACTGTATGGTCCATGGAGTGGCAAAGAGTTGAATACAACTGAGTGACTTTCACATACATGTATAGTGGAGCTGAACAATTAAGTAAATGGACAGCATATGGTGGGAGCCAGATTTCTCACTGATGGAGTGGGAGGTTATAGATAAGCCAAGAAAGGATGCTAAGTTGTTTCATTTGATAATGGATTAGAATCACAGGTAATCATATGAACTCACACTTAGCTTAGTACATATACAGATAAATAGATACAGAAATATTTATAAAAATATGTATATACTTGGGACACATATATTTTCTTGCTCTGGCAGCCAAAAGGACCTAGAAGCAATGACATCTCAGTTGTAGTGAGCATACCTAATGCCAAGATCTTGGTTTCTAACACCGTCCTCCAGTAAAAGAAACCAGGGCTCCTTGAAGTAGTAGTTGATTCTTGGACTGGGATAAAAAATATACAAGATGTGTCTGGAGCAACTTGTAGTGCCAGAAAGTAAGTGCTAGAATTTGCAAAGATGGGAGTATGCCAAAGGAATACAAGAGCCAACCTAGAGAGATTCCAGTGGCCAAAGGTGAACATTTGAGCAATAAAATAAAAAGTAAAGTAGTGTTGCATTATAACCCAAGTATAAAATAAATATCATGAGCTCACAGTTCAGTTCAGTCAGTTCAGTCGCTCAGTCGTGTCTGACTCTTTGCGACCCCATGAATTGCAGCACACCAGGCCTCCCTGTCCATCGCCATCTCCTGGGAAACAGTGGAAACAATGTCAGACTTTATCTTTTTGGGCTCCAAAATCACTGCAGATGCTGACTGCAGCCATGAAATTAGGAGACGTTTACTCCTTGGAAGAAAAGTTATGACCAACCTACATAGTATATTCAAAAGCAGAGACATTACTTTGCCAACAAAGGTCCATCTAGTCAAGGCTATGGTTTCTCCAGTGGTCGTCTATGGACTTCACAGTTGGACTGTGAAGAAGGCTGAGGGCCAAAGGATTGATGCTTTTGAACTGTGGTGTTGGAGAAGACTCTTGAGAGTCCCTTGGACTACAAGGAGATCCAACCAGTCCATGCTGAAGGAGATCAGCCCTGGGATTTCTTTGGAAGGAATGATGCTGAAGCTGAAACTCCAGTACTTTGGCCACCTGATTGGAAGAATTGACTCACTGGAAAAGACTCTGATTCTGGGAGGGATTGGGGGCAGGAGGCAAAGGGGAAAACAGAGGATGAGATGGCTGGATGGCATCACTGCCTCCATGGACATGAGTTTGAGTGAACTCTGGGAAATGGTGATGGACAGGGAGGCCTGGCGTGCTGCAATTCATGGAGTCTCAAAGAGTCACACACAACTGAGCGACTGAACTGAACTGAGGGGGTGAAGGACAGATAAATCACCATGGGCTGGCTGTTGGAATGTCCAACTTTAATCCTATCCTCTACTCCAAGGGGCATAGGGTGACAGCCGGGACAGAGTCATGGCTCCCAATTTAGTTGTGATTCTATCGGTAACTGGTAGTACAGTCACTTAGCACCTCTGCATCTCAGTTTCCTTTCAGAAAGACAAAGAAAGAAAGAAAGAAAGAAAGAGAGAGAGAACCATCGAGAAATAAAGAACAGAAATTGGAACAAGCTCTCAGTGCATCAGGGCAGAGCAGAAGAGAATTGGACTCACATCCTTGAATTGGGTGTCCTTGGCCAGGAAGCAAAATCTTAATGAACCAGTATCTGTAAATTGGGACTAGTTCTTTCTCTTTTCATGGATGTTGAGAGATTCAAATTTCACAATTTTTGTTAAAACACATAGAGACTCTAAGCTCAGTGGCAAGATTTGTCATTGTACTTCTGAAAGAATCCTTGGATCTCTGTGAGCCAGTAATTCTATAGAGTGTTCTTGGATACCAGAAATATCAACAAGAAAACCAACAAAACTGGAGATGATTTAATATGACCCTAGAACTCCCATTATAAAATTTACATAGCCAATGTTTCATTGTTCACATAATAAATCCTGGTATTAGTCATTGGTCTTTGAAGACAAGCTATTAAAGCAATAGAATTCTTAATTAATTTAGTGCAGAGTTTATCAGTTTTGTGTACACAACTTACTCAGAGCCCACTATATCACTCGAGTGTGGGGTTGGATAAAGTCAGCTCCCATGGAATAAACCTTATCTGGTGCTCTGCAGTTTCCAGAAGCAATTCTTCCTAAGTTAGAGATTTGTTATCTCTGGCTCCTTTCTAATGTGTTTCCTGGAATGGGTTGTGAGTAGTTGAGTCAAAAGCTTCTGTAGAATTAGCTCAGTTCAGATAGAAGAGGATCACTCTGGTACCAGAAGATTCACAAGTATTTCTGAGCGTAAGTCAAAATTAAACTTCAAATGTTCAGAAAGAGACAGTGAATTTTACCATTCTAAGCTATCTCTATGTTTAAAAAATTATTGAGCCAATGGCATTAACAAAATAAACAAAAGCTTTTACACATCCTCATCACATACCATTATACAGAGCAAAGTGACATTTTATTATACTTTATTATTTTGAAGGAATTGAGGTAAGGACGACCTTCAATCTGTTGTAAACACAATTTTCTGAATTGTGTGAAAATGCCTGTGTCCTGTCCTTTATTCCTTTCTCCTCTGCCTTTTTTAACCCTCTGCAGCAAAAACTTCTTTCTAGAAAAGTCATGCTAGGAAGTTTAGGGAAAGAGTGTTTCTCACAGCTGGTTTTGCAAAGAATAAACTAAAGGCAGAGTATGATTCATTCATTCTGACAATTGCCCCTCAATACCACCCTCCACCCCCATCCACCCTCTCCCTGGCCCCCATGCTCCTCAGATGACCTCAGCTCCCTCTTTACCAAAAACTGGAGGACAGTAAGGGCAATTCCCTCCTTTTCAAGGGCCCGTCCCTCCACCTTTAACTGATCTTAATCACCTTTCCTTCCCTTCTCTTCCTTAGCAGACATATCGTTTTAGCAGATAACCCTTTCATTGGGACCCTTGATTCCACCTCTCCCATCTCCTTTGGGCCTTTTACCAGCAACTACTGTCTCCTACCCTGTGTCTTCATTCTATGCCTGATGCTACTACCGGTCCCTTGTCTTCAGCTTCCCAGCACAGTTGTGGAGTTGGTGATGGACAGGCAAGCCTGGCATGATGCAGTCCATGGGGTCGCAAAGAGTTGGACACAACTGAGCGACTGAATTGAACTGAAGAAAAGTAAAGTGAAGTGAAGTGAAGTGAAGTGAAGTCGCTCAGTCGTGTCCGACTCTTTGCAACCCCATGGACGGTAGCCTGCCAGGCTCCTCTGTCCATGGGATTCTCCAGGCAAGAATACTGAAGTGGGTTACCATTTCCTTCTCCAGGGGATCTTCCCAACCCAAGGATCAAACCCGGGTCTCCAGCATTTGAGGCAGACGCTTTAACCTCTGAGCCAACTGAAATATAAAAAATGTAGAGTACCCTATGTATATATTTTAGATGTGTTATGTGTATATGTTTGTGTTTGTGTGTGTATATATATTTATACCCTCAACTTATTTTCTTCTCTTATTGCTTACACATTTTTCAACAAGGTCCAAGTCCTTTCCAAAGTTGACCTCCCTTTCCTAGCATTCTATCAAGGGGATTTTCTAAAGAACCATCTGAAACATGACTCTTGCCAAGTCCCAAGGCCCATTTTCAGTCATCATTTGCCTGGGACCCAATTCCTCTGGGATATTTTCTAACTCATGTTGCAAAGCCATTGTCTTCCCATTATTCATTAACTCCTGCCCTTGAAAAGTTCTTCTTTGGTCTCCAAAGCCCAGGACACTCTGTCCTGTGCTCTTGTTGAAACAGGAGGGGAAGCGTAGGGCACAACCTTTAAAAGAATGATGTAACCTAACCCAAGGATATGACGTGAACTGATTAGAACCAAATAGGTCCAAGATTGAGGATGAGTCAACTTCCACTAAACCTTGAGCCTCAGTACATGCTCATTGTAACACATCAGCAAGCTGGATGACACACCAACCAGCATCATGACAGTCTCAAGGTCAACCATAAAGATCAAAAAGTGAGCAGTGACCCAGTTCCTGGAAATTTCGACCCCTTCCCCAAAACAGGTGGACTAACTCCTCCTACTCATGAACCTGTGAAGTTACCCACCCTTACAAAAAATAACTCCACACGCTGGTATGCCTCTCTCCTTCTGAGATGGCCCGCACTCTGTACAGCGTCTTCTCTCTAAATAAATCCACTTCTTATCTATCCCTTTGTTCTCACTGAATTCTTTCTGCCATGAGACATCAAGAACCTGAGCTTTGTTAAGTCCTGAGAGCAGGTGTGTGATCTAATGTTCATGTCCCAACCTGAGTTACATGGTTTCACCATCTGTCTGATCCCTGCTCTTCACCTTCTTTGGCTCATTTATCTTCTTGTTTTCATGTTCAAGGGCCTCATACGGCTTCCTCTCTTCTCTTTTTCCCTCAGATGTGACACACATGTTTTTGACTTCACTAGGGCTTCCCAGGTGGCTCGGTGGTAAAAGAATCTGCCTGCCAATGCAGGAGATGCAGGTTTGGTCCCTGGGTGAGGAAGAACACCTAAAGAAGGTAATGGCACTCACTTCTCGCCCGAGGAAATTCAATGGACAGAGGAGCCTAGTGCGCCATATAGTCCACAGGGTTGCAAAAGAGCCAGACATGGCTTATCAACTAAACAACAATATTGCCTCCCTACGTATAGGTCTCACATTTACTTCTAGAGTCTTGAACTCTCCCTCAAGGTCAAGGGCAGATCTCCAACATTCACTAGCACTTCAGGCTCTATCAATTCCAAGCTTCATTTTATCCTCTCCATTACTGGCTTCTATTACTAATGTCCATCCTACTTTTGATAATGGCATCCTGGCCTCCACTTGACCCAAGGCCAAAACCTGGAGAAACCTCTTATTCCTCATTTTCAGTCCTTCTATGCAATCAAATATAAGGCCAGTGCACTGGGATGACCCTGAAGGTTGGGATGGGGAGGGAAGTGGGTGGAGGATTCAGGATGGGGGACACATGTACACCATGGCTGATTCATGTCAACGTATGGCAAAACCACTACAATATTGGAAAGTAATTAGCCTTCAATTAAAATAAATTAATTAATTTAAAAAAATTTTTTAAAAGAACTGTGTGTGTCACTATTTGCCGGATGGTCAGATTACACCCTAGGCTGGAATATAACAGGAATGCCACTCAAAAAAAAAAAAAAAAAAGAAAGAAAGAATAAGATGTTCTACTTTCTTAAAATTATCAGAGCAATGTAAATTAAGGTAAACGTAACAAAAACAACCTATTCTGACAGAATGTTTGTGTCTGATGATTATAGAAATGTACGTGAAAAGAAAAAAATATATATCAAATCTTGATTCTACTAAACATTACGCATCCTCTTTTTGACACTTTTGACATTTACTTGTTTCCATCTCTAGTTGTTTTCTTTTCTTTTTTTTCCTTGTTAAATCACATTTCAAATAACTCTCAAACTAATCTTTGGTATACAAACTAATCTTTGGCATATGAATCATATCTCTTTACTAAATCTGTCCAACAACACTCCCTTCCATTGTTTATAGGACCAAATCAAATCTCCTAAATCCTGCAAAGACCTCCATAATTTACCTTCCAACTATATCTTTCCATCTATTACCCATCATTTGCTTCATGACCATCAAGATCTTTTTTATGGACCACTTTGCTTTCCCCCCATTCCTATGATTTTATTTTATTTTTTAATGTTTATTTTCTTTTTTCTTTTACTTTATTTTACTTTACAATACTGTATTCATTTTGCCATACATCAGCATGAATCCGCCATGAGTGTACACGTGTTCCCAATCCTGAACCCCCCTTCTTCCTCTCTCCCCATACCATCTCTCTGGGTCATCCCAGTGCACCAGCCCCAAGCATCCTGTATCCTGCATCGAATCTAGACTGGCAATTCATTTGTTATATGATATTAAACATGTTTCAATGCCATTCTCCCAAATCATCCCACCCTCTCCCTCTCCCACAGTCCAAAAGACTGTTCTATACATCTGTGTCTCTTTTGCTGTCTCACATACAAGGTTATCGTTATCATCTTTCTAAATCCCATATATGTGTGTTAATATACTGTATTGATATTTTTCTTTCTGGCTTACTTCACTCTGTATAAAAGGCTCCACATCATTAGAACTGATAACAAAAGTATTCTTTTTAATGGCTGAGTAATACTCCATTGTGTATAGGTACCACAGCTTTCTTATTCATTCATCTGCTGATGGACATCTAGGTTGAAGAATTTTCACTCTGTCTCCACATGGATAATCCTCTGTGTCTTTAAAGTTCAGCTCAGATAATCCCTTTTCTCTTCAAACCTTCTGATACATTCTTCCCAGCTGGTCCCTTTCCTTTGCAGTCCACATTACTTAACTGCTGCCATTATTACATAACTTGGCCCAGGTATATTTCATATTATATTCACAACTATATCTCTTCTTCCCCTCCCGGGTTGGAGAGCATTTTTTATTTACCTTTATAGGCACCCTCATAGTACTCCAGCACAGTGACCTGAACCTAGTAGGTGCTCAATAAATCAAATGTCAATGCACCATATGTCCATGTATGCAATGTGTGAGAGTCAGGCTTTGGACTCAAAGCCAAAATCATGAGATGCTGGTCAAATTAGCTTCAGCTCTCTAAGCTGTATCCTACACATTTGGGGCAGGTAGTACTACACAGTGTACTACCTCAGAGGATAGAATGAGAACCAAGTAGGGAAAAATGTATTTTAAACCCTTAACATAGTGCTTGGCACTTTTAACATGGTTCTATTAATGTTCATCATGAGAGTATAGAAATAGGTACTCCACTTATTTAGTGAGTGAAATAGTACCATTTTCTCTGAGCAACTAAGCAATAGATATTAACAGCTTGAAAGAATGTGCATAACATTTGACTCTGCAGTTTCATTTCTGGAAATTTATCTTCAAGAAATCATTTGATGTTCAGTGCAAGGATTATCATGGGATAGAAATGTATATAATGCCTAATGAAGGGAAATAATTTCCAACAGGAAGACACTGGTGGAGCAAATGATGATACGTGTCCATAAGAAGAGACATAAGGCAGCTGTTATACTTGCTTCAGGAGAAAATATTCACAATTTACTGTAAAATATAAAACACGGAGACACAAAAAGCATTTGCATAGTAAACTCCTCTTCTGGAAGAACATACATATGGGACTAGAATTTGTACATGTATGAATATATGTGGACATAGAAGGAAGTAAGGCTTCACTGGTGGTCCAGTGGTTAAGAATTTGGCTTGCAATGCAAGGGACACTCTTCCTATCCTTGGTCCAGGAAGATCCCACATGCCTCAGAGTGACTAAGTCCACATGCCACAGCTACTGATCCAGTGCTCTAGAGCCCAGAGCCACAGCTACTGAGGCCACGTCCTGCAAGTACTGAAGCCTGCGCACCCTATGGCCCATACTCCCCAGTAAGAGGAGCCTCTGCAATGAGAAACCTACTCACCGCAGCCAAGAGTGGCCTTTGCTCAGCACAGCTAGAGAAGGCCCATGAGCGGCAACAGAGATCCACTACAATCAAATCACAAATAAATAAATCTTAAAAAAAAAAAAAAGGTTTTTTAAAGATGGAAACAAAAGCATTGATGAGCCATTATCTGGCTTCAAGTAATGTTACTTTTTTCCTAATTTAAAAAAATCTTCTGTTTAATACTTTGGACATACATGTTTTTGGAATTCAGAAATAATTATTATTGCCTCCTCATATCTCTATCATGTTCCCTTGTCTTTTTGAGCACTGTCTAAAAATAAATGTAAAGCACTCTTTTGAAAAGAACAGCTCGTCTTTCTGGCAAAAAAAAAAAAAAATACAAAGTAACTTCTTCCTTCTTCAAGGTTAATTGTTCTTCATTTGGATTAAGGGCAAAAAATATTTAGGGTGACTAACCCAATCCAAGGGATGTTCAGACAAAAGTCATGTGAAGAAGCACTTCAGCACACTTTTAAAGCTCCAGTTTAAAAAGTTAGGATGTTTTGTGTCCAAACCAGAATTTTGGAGTTTGGTGAAGGAGAGGGTTACTGGTTGTCCTGGGTAGATCTATCAAAGATGCAACAGTGCTTTTTTGTTTTTTCATTTGTAGAGGCAACCTTTAATGTCTTTCCTGTTAACATCCATTTTTTTTTAATTTTTATTTTATATTGTAGTATACGCTAACATTACTGTGATAGTTTCACAGTAATGAAACTATCATTAGGTGGACAGCAATGCTTTTTATAGAAAGCACCCCAGCATCATGATGGTGGACTTAAACACACCAGCAGTGTTTGAAGCATTTGTCCAGAAAAGGAGAACTCTGAGCTTCCATTGACTTTACAAACACAGGGTAAGAGGGTAATGGAGGTGCAGGGGAAGCACGGTGATACTTTTATAAAACATTTATTAATATCAGTTATCAGATCAAGTTGATTATTAGTACTTGAGCTTAAAAATATAAAGACCTGAAAGTAAGTCATTATTAGAATCATAGCTATACATGTAAAAATATATACTAATTTTGAAATTTGAGATATTTTAAAATCCTGAAGTGAGAGGCAGTTTGTATCAAAGAATTGCAGTCCTCTTTGAAATAAAAATAAATTAACTGGCAAGTGGACTGGGAGATCACATTTTGTGATCTCTCCTTGACACTGAACAAAAGCCATGTGGCTCCTCTTCTTTCAAAATCTCTTCAGGGAAAAAAAAAAAAAAACAATCTAAAGCAACAAGTTGAATAAGTAGCTATAAAAATGCAAGCAGAACTATCAGACTGACTGCAGTTCAAGGATCTGCACAGTAATGGATGATCACTGCATCCTGTGTCCTGTTTCCAGTGATGGTTAACGCACGAAAACTCTGAGGGGGGAACATCCAAACCATACCACTTGCAGTAATGTAATTCTGATGTGAGAACTGATACGCTTTTCTGACCTCAGTGATGAACGTGTGTCATTTGTCCAGCATTCGATTTCATTACCCTTATTTATTTACTGGTCCGGGCTTCCTGGCAGTGATAGCCCCTTCTCAACATACAGCCAAAGACCACGGATGACCAGCCGTTGGAAAAAGGCAATGCAAAGCCCCAGCTAGAGGTGCCTCCTACTGAACATCACCACTGGCGGCTGATGCCCTGCTGCCGCCATGGTGATAAACAGCAGGGCCGCCCTGCCTTTCAGAATGCACCCCGCTGCTCGACTTCCTCTGTGAAAATCAGGAAGAAGGAAGTGGTCGGGCCGCAGTGGACAGGTGGCTGCCTGTGGTCCTCATCTGTTAGCTGGGGGAGCAGGAGCCCCACTGTCCACGAGCCTCAAAGGAAAAGAGTCGGGAGTGCCAACATCACACTGCACGCAGGCATTTCTTGCTCCTCTGAACATTAGAAAACAAGCAAGGGGCATGTGGACTGAACCCCTGACGGATCGACCTAAGTGATTTTCCTCCCTGAGGATGTGAAGTGCAGAGAAAGAGGGAAGTGTACTTGTGTTGAGGGCGGGTTCTGGGTGGTGAGCTTCCAGGAGCTGCTCAAAAAAAAAAAAAGGGAGTGTTTGTCCCTGGGTATCTGAGTGACTCAGGGAAACAAGAAAAAAGGCTAAAGGGCAAACTGAACAGTCAACCCCAAACCAGACCTGTGTAGGGGAATTTCCCAAACGTGGGAGGAAGGCTTCAGGGACAGTTAATTAAAGAATCAAACGAGGATTCTCAATTGCTTTTCCACCTCCACTCTATCCTGTTGTGTTTTTTTTTTCCTTTCTTAACAATAAAATACACATTTTAATTACACTAAAATTAGGAAAGAATATTTCTACTTCCAAAAGTTTAAATTATATTTTAGTTTTAGTTATTTTACCCCCACACACAGTCAAATGACTTCTTAAGTTTCAAGTGACTTTTTAAAAAGGTGCTTATGGTTGAACTTGAGACTGACACTTGGGGAAATGTCAATAATCTTTGTTTTTTGTTGCACTTAACAGCTCCCCACACATACTCAAATGCATATTTCTAGAAAAAAATACATCAAAGAATGGTCATGAAGAACAATGATTATTAAGGATGAAGGTGGTTGACTGACCCTTTTTCAAGGCATGAAAATGCTGGACATTGCATGCTAGTCACTCCTCCTGCAAAACTGCCCAGGGAATGCTCATGAAGTTTTTCTGGCTTCCTTGATAATGACAAGAGCAGCTGGCCTGGTGTTTTCACTTCTTTCTATGAGACAAGAGAAGAAGAAAACCAAATGGAAGAGATGCACGGGCGTCTAAGTACATCAGTGGAGTTCAGCTGATTGGTGAAGGATGGGTTTAGTTTCTTAATACTTGATGCTGCATTGTTGATTAAGACAGGATATATATGCCTTATGTCTGCTGCACTTTCGATAGCCTTGGTGTCCTAAGAGGGCGTCGCATCCTGGGAAGGTGGGGAGACTGATTGTAGCGGCAGACAGCCCACCCCATTAGAGGCAACACTCTGTAGCAGTGGCCTTTGTAGCAGCTGGCGTCGTTATGGGATGAAGTGGTTCCTAATTATGCTATTGATTTTTCCCCTCTTTAATGGATTCTTCTCCCAACACACTCCGAGTTGAGCCACTACCACATCCCACAGACCTGTTGCCAGGGATGTGCATCAAGCTGTGCATTAGAGGCGAGAGGATGCTTTGCTTGGTGGGTTACTTAACAGTAACCCAGGTAGAGTAACCCGGAAGGAGGGATTCCAACAGCCTTGCAGTAAACATGTGCTGATTTCAAATGTGGGCACTGCGTGGGCACTTCACAAGTCATTTCATTTAATTCAGCCTTGGCAACACCCTTGTTATTACTACTATAGCCATTTTTGTAAAGAAACATCTGAAGCTCAGAAAGGTGAAGAAATGCGTCCAGGGTCACACAGCCAGTAAGACATAGAACCAAGATTTCACCCCAGGAGAGTCCAAATCCCTTTATATCAGAACAGGGAACCCCAAAGCAGGTGTGCCAACCGAAGGACTAACTGGACTGCCTGCCCAAGAGCCCGGTGCTTGGTTTAATGCTCTGCAGTCTCTGTCTTGTAACGCTTTGTTGCTTTGTAATGCTTTGTTGTTCAGCCACTAAGTCGTGTCCAGCTCTTTGCAACCGCATGGACTGCAGCACACCAGGCTTCTCCACCCTTCACCACCTCCTGGAGTTTGCTTAAACTCACATCCATTACGTCGGTGATTCTGTCCAACCATCTCATCCTCTGTTTTCCCCTTCTCCTCCTGCCTTTTCAATCTTTCCCAGCATCAGGGTGTTTTTCAGTGAGTCAGCTCTTCCAATCAGGTGGCCAAAGTGTTGGAGCTTCCGCATCAGTCCTTCCAGTGAATATTCAAGGTTGATTTTCTTTAGGACTGACTGGTTTGATCTCCTTGAAGTCCAAGTGACTCTCAAGAGTCTTCTCTAGCATCGCAGTTCAAAAGCATCAACTCTTCAGTGCCCAGCCTTCTTTATGGTCCAACTCTCACATCCACACATGACTACTGTAAAAACCATAGCTTTGACTAAGTGGACTTTTTTATTTTTCACGTGCCCCCAATCATGGACTGAATGTACGTGTTCCCCTCAAATTCATACATTAAAGCCCTAACTGCAGGTATGTATGAGTAAAGAAGTAATTAAGATTAAATAAGGCCTTAAGACTGGGGCCTTGCTCCAATGGAATTCATGTCCTTATAAAAAGAAAGACTAGTGAGCTTTCTATCTCTATTTCTCTGTCTCTCTGTCTCTCTATCTAGCTCTCTTTCTCTGTCTCTCTAACGTATGAGGACATAGTGAGAAGCCCCTGTCTGCAAACCATGAAGAGACCTCTCACCAGAAACTAAATCAGCTAACACCTTGAGCTTTGACTTTTAATCTCCAGAACTATTAGAAATAAATTTCTGTTGTTTAAGTCACCCAGGTTATTGTACTTGATTATAGCATCCCAAGATGATTATCAGAGCTCTTAAAAATTAGGTAGTTGATCCTACTAGGAAGTCGGGTGGAAACA
Source organism: Madoqua kirkii (assembly GCA_006408675.1). NCBI lineage: Eukaryota > Metazoa > Chordata > Mammalia > Artiodactyla > Bovidae > Madoqua > Madoqua kirkii. Next base: position 46,913 of record SJYC01125799.1, read on the forward strand.
GAGCTTGTCTGTGAGCCAGCCTTGGAGGGGGATGTCCCCAGATGCGACTGTCCTTTGGTATCTCCAGGAGGTCCGGGAGAGAGGAGGAAGGAACTCAGATAAAGGCAAGTGTTCAGAACCCTGGCAGTGTTGCCGGAAGACATATGAAGACTCTGCTGAATGGAGCTGAGAACCTGAGGGTGGATTTTGATCCCAGTGTGTTATAACTGCTCCTGCTTCTCTCTGAAGTCCCTGGCTGGGAGCAGGCTGCCTTCTCTCCTATGTGTCCCAATTCACGATGCCCTGGACCACAGAGCAGAGGTCAGTGTCAGCTTTCTGACCTCTCTCTGACCTGGGAGTTAACTTTTTTCCTTTTGTTCTCCTTCGCATATTTGGAGATAAATTGCCAGCAAGAATATGAAATTCCATGGGTCTGATCCTTTCTCTCCTAACCCCCACCCCCCATCCCCATGGCTCTTGGAAGAAGAATTAATTTGGAACTTGAGTTCATTCCAGGTTGGAGCACCTTGTGAAGACAGGTGGCTGCTGTGGATGGAGTCAGACTGGGCGGGGTTCAGATCGAGGCTCCTCCACTGACATGCTATGACATGACTCTGACCTCTTTGTTTAATCCCCCTTTACTTCAATCTCCTAATCTGCGAAATGGAATTGATAATTAATTCTAAGACTGGCATGAAGAATAAATTGACTGATTCATTTATCTAGAAAAAAAATGGTATAAATGATCTTATTGGCACAGCAGAGACAGAGACACGGACATAGAAATCAAATGTGGGTACCAAGGGGGAAGGAGGGTGGGATGAACTGGGAGACTGAGATTAACATACATACGCTATGGATACTATCTATCGCAAGATAACTAATGAGAAGCTGCTGTACAGCACAGGGGACTCTACCCAGCGCTCCCTGGTGACCTAAATGGGAAGGAAATCCAAAAAAGCGGGGATATATGTGTACAAGTGGCTGATTCATTTTGCTGTATGGTAGAAACTAACACAACATTATAAAGCTTAATTTTTTATAAAACTAATTTTTAAAATTTAATTTTAAATTAACTAATTTGAATAAACTACAGAAAAAAATACAGTGCTTAAAACTGCCTGTAAAAACCATGGAGGCTCAACAGACATTGCTATTGATATTACTGTCAGATCTTCTGTCTGGAAAGGAGCACTAGACGGAGATGGAAGGACCCTTTGAAAATGGGGTGGGGGCAATAGCTGAGCAATTTTGTAGCTTTTAAATATAAAGCCCCCAGCATTTGCTCCCTCCATCTTAGTTTGGTTCTCCCAAAAGCAGAGCCTGAGATGAGTCTCTGGGTGCAGGTAGCTAACTTGGAGGTGATCTCAGGAAGCAAGAGTGAGGGAGCGAGGAAGACAGGAAAGGAGGACATGTCAGCACTGATCCAGTCTGGATGTGGATACTGATGCAGGCTGCTGGGATGCCATCCCACCGGAGACCCTCTGAAGGCCCTTTCAGAATCCTCATGACTAATCCCTCTGAAGAACAGGAGACTGAGACACCTATCTCCTGACTCCCAACCCTCTAGTAGATGAAGTGACCCCCCGAGGGTATAACTCCCCCTATTGTGGGCAGCTCTGTGAGGGGTCGTGACCCTGCTGGTTTAGGAGGAAGCCCTGAAGCAGCGCAGAGAGTGAAGGTTGCCCTGGAGGTGGGGCTTGTCCTTGTCCTGGGAGCTGTCCATCCAGCTGCTGCTGAAATGAGAGGGGGAGGGCACCAGCAGCTTTGGTCCATACTCTGATCATTGATACACCAGGTTAATCCTGTCAGCATAACAGTTTTCAGCATGATCACTTTCCTTGAAAGCCTACAGTCTGTCTGTGCTGTCTCCTCAGTTCAGTTCAGTTGAGCTTTAGGCCAACTTTTTCACTCTCCTCTTTCACTTTCATCAACAGGCCCTTTAGCTCCTTTTCACTTTCTGCCATAAAGGTGGTGTCATCTCCATATCTGAGGTGATTGATATTTCTCCCAGCAATCTTGATTCCAGCTTGTGCTTCTTCCAGCCCAGTGTTTCTCATGATGTACTCTGCATAGAAGTTAAATAAGCAGGGTGACAATATACAGCCTTGACATACTCCTTTTCTTATTTGGAACCAGTCTGTTGTTCCATGTCCAGTTCTAACTGTTGCTTCCTGACCTGCATACAGGTTTCTCAAGAGGCAGGTCAGGTGGTCTGGTATTTCCATGTCTTTCAGAATTTTCCACAGTTGGTTGTGATCCACATAGTCAAACGCTTTGGCATAGCCAATAAAGCAGAAATAGATGTTTTTTTGGAACTTTCTTGCTTTTTCAATGATCTAGCAGATGTTGGCAATTTGATCTCTGGTTCCTCTGCCTTTTCTAAAACCAGCTTGAACATCTGGAAGTTCATGGTTCATGTATTGCTGAAGCCTGGCTTGGGGAATTTTGAGCATTACTTTACTAACATGTGAGATGAGTGCAATTGTGCGGTGTTTTAGCACTGTCTCCTACTAAAGCCCAAATTCCTTAACCAAAATATCATTCCAGGTGAATTTTTACCCAAATGACTTAAGCTATCTTGTTTACACACATGAACCTGTACTCTAAACGGGACTGTCTCACTCCCCCAAGATCACTTTCTTTATGCCTTCATCCAATTCATCTTACCTGAAAGAAACTCCTGAATCTCACCTGTCCTTCCAGGACTGGCTCAAACTCCACTTAGGTGCAAAGCCTTCATCCAGCACTGCTATATGAATCTCTCTGCTCTCTGGGAACTTAAACATATTTCATCATATGTGTATTATTATCTGCTCGCCAACAAAATTTATATCCTCTCTCAAGAGAATGAATATATTACTTACTACATTTTATCTCCTACAATATCTATGATTGTGCATAGTTATATATTATATTACATTAAGTATTTTTGAAATGAGTATTTAAGTAACCAGAAAGATGCATTCCCCAGTATTTATGATTCTCTGGTTAATTTCTGGCTCGATTTTCAACAGTGAAGGTTTTGGGTGTACAAAATGGGTTATTATAAGGATATGAAAGTGATCTCAGAGAGAGAGAGAGGAACAAAAAATACGGCTGGTCCATAAACTTGGAAACTCTAAGAAAAAAAGTCTCACTTCTCAGCAGCCTCATGGTCTTCCTTTTTTCTCTGCTTCTCACTGTCTCTAGTCTTTATTTCTCTCTGCCCTCATTTCTTCTTCACTGGAATGTAACAACCAGTCCTGAGTCTATTAGGAGGGATACAGTTGGCTAGAGTCTCTGCATTTCTGTTCAAAGTTTTGAGCAAGAAGCTTATTGATCACTGGCCAGTAAGCTAATTGATTGGCATTTGGGTCAGGTGTTCACTTCTATTCCAGTCACCTATGGCAAACATGGTAACATAAGAGAGCCAAGCGTGCCCCTTCAACAGGGATTATGGATAGAAGTCTGTAGAAAACAGTTCTTTAAGCAGAGCAGACAGTCCAAAACATGCCACAAGGTACAAATAAAAATGAATTTGTCAGCATATGCATGTGAACTGAATAATGCTCACAGAATACCTACCAAAGATACAATAAGGATTTGCCAGATTCTGGTCCTAGGAGACCAGAATGCACAGAACATTTGTATCCATAACAGGATCATCTTGTCTGCCCTTTTGTAACTGTGAAATCTCCTTCATATACCATCTGCCATCTAAGGCCAACTCTTCCATCAAAAACTGAGACCAACTGGAAATTTCTTTTTTCCCCAAGACAGAAATACTGCATCCTGCAGCAGTATATCTTCATTCATCCACTCATTTCTTTCGTTTACCTAATTATTGCTTGAGTTCCTTATTTGTGCCAAGCCTTGTTCTATTTTAAGGATACAGTGGTGAACAAAACAAAAGCCCTGCCCACACGCAGTTTCTGTTCTGTCTGGGAAAGTCCATCAAGAAATGCTCATCATGTAGTGAAGAGAAAGGCACTCAGTCGTGTCCGACTCTTTGTAACCCCATGGACTATACAGTCCATGGAACTCTCCAGGCCAGAATACTGGAGTGCAGAGCTGTTCCCTTCTCCAGGGGATCTTCCCAACCCAGGGATCAAACCCAGGTTTCCTGCTTTGCAGGCAAATTATTTATCAGTTGAGCTACTTGGGAAGCCCAATCACATAGACATCTGGTCAACTATGCAAAAAGTTATTAAGACAAATAAAACAGGATAAGAAACCTGAGATAAGAAGTGGCTGTTTAGATAGGGTTGTCAGGAAAGGTTTTTCTGAAGAAATGATATCTGAGCAAAGGCTTACGGTGCAAAAGTGTGAGCCAGGCAAAGATCCAGCTGAACATGTTCCAGGCAGAGAAAACGGCAAGAACGAAAGCCCTACGTTGTCATGCTTTGCATCGTAAATATGCAGAAAGTCAGTGATGAAGAGAAGCAATGGCTGTAAATTAGACTGTAGAGGTATTAAACCGTAGAGCCCCACTCCATCTTCCACTTCAGTATCTAGCGCATATCCTAATTAGCACCAGCTTCATGGATGTGACCTGTGAAGTCACATCAGTTCAGTTCAGTTCAGTTGCTCAGTCGTGTCCGACTCTGCAGTCCCATGAATCGAAGCACGCCAGGCCTCCCTGTCCATCACCAACTCCTGGAATTCACTCAGACTCACGTCCATCGAGTCAGTGATGCCATCTAGCCATCGCATCCTCTGCCATCCCCTTCTCCTCCTGCCCCCAATCCCTCCCAGCATCAGAGTCTTTTCCAATGAGTCAACTCTTCACATGAGGTGGCCAAAGTAGAGTTTCAGCTTTAGCATAATTCCTTCCAAAGAAATCCCAGGGCTGATCTCCTTCAGAATGGACTGGTTGGATCTCCTTGCAGTCCAAGGGACTCTCAAGAGTCTTTTAGGGGTCCCCTATTCAGGATGCTTCCCCACTTGGCTTAATGCTATGTGGTCACCATATTGAAATAAGTAATTTTTGAACAAGAAGCCCAACATTTTCATTTTGCCCAGGGTCCTGCAAATTATGTAGGCAATTGCTAAGGTATGAATTTTAATGTTCCCTCAAAATTCATCCATTGAAATCTAAATGACCAGTGTGATGGTATGAGGAGGTAGAGACTTTGGGGTCTGCCACCTGGAGGAGATCAAGTCATTTGACCACACTGGTACCCTCATCTCAGAATTTCAGTCCCCAGAACTATTAGAAATGTATTTCTACTCAGTCTGTGGTATTTTGTTACAGGGGAAACAATAGATACAGATATTAACCCTGACTGTAATTATTTGTAAATGAGTCAGACTCCTGTTTTGATTTTTTTAATTTTGAGCTCTTGAAAAAGGAAACTGTGTCTCATTTATGTTTACAAATTTTCATTTATAAACATTACTTTTCATTACATAGAAAGTTGAGTACCATTCTCAGCCCCAAGGCGAAGCACTGGAAGAAACACAAATTTTTTCAAATGTTAAGATTTAGAATAAATAAAATTTTCAGAGAGAAAGCTCACCCTCTACTCCATATGAGTGCTAGGGATTTGAAAAATGATCATAGAGCCTCCATTAACATTCTTATGAAACTTTAGAAATTTACAACAAAGCTCAGTCTTTAGGATAATGAAGAATAAGTAACAAGCCTAATCATGAATGCAAATAGAATATTTTGGAAGTCACTTTTTAAATTCAAATATATTTTTCCTCAAAGTTTATCATCATTGTTATTGTGCCCATTTACAGTTCAGTTCAGTCGCTCAGTCGTGTCAGACTCTTTGAGGGCACATAGACTGCAGTACACCAGGCTTCCCTGTCCATCACCAACTCCTGGAGCTTGCTCAAACTCGTATGCACTGAGTCAGTGATGCCATCCAACCATCTCATCCTCTGTCATCTCCTTCTCTTCCTGCCTTCAATCTTTCCCAGCATTGGTATCTTTTCAGTGAGTCAGTTCTTCCCATCAAATGGCCAAAGTACTGGAGAAGGCAATGGCATCCCACTCCAGTACTCTTGCCTGGAAAATCCCATGGACAGAGGAGCCTGGAAGGCTGCAGTCCATGGGGTCACTAAGAGTCAGACACGACTGAGTGACTTCACTTTCACTTTTCACTTTCATGCATTGGAGAAGGAAATGGCAACCCACTCCAGTGTTCTTGCCTGGAGAATCCCAGGGA
>SJYC01125800.1:0-21847 GCA_006408675.1 Madoqua kirkii
TGAATTCATTTGTCTCAAAGTGTAGATCAATACCAGTGAAAGGTGCTCCATTCAAACTTTCTAATTAAAAAAATATATACAGAAAAAGTCCCTCTCTCTGTCTATCTCTGTCTTTTTTTTTTCTCTTTTTTCTCAGGTTATTTGACTTGGTCATGTTCAGCTAACCAGGACTGCTGACTCCCCTTAACACCAAGAGAAACCGCAGTGCATGAACTCAGGATGGAATTAGATTCTCCCTTTTGTGCGACTGTACTGATTCTTCAGGAAATATTTCAACAGAATTCATACTGCTGAGTTTCATGGCTTGGAGTTTTCTAGTCCTAATTTTTCTTACCAGTTTCTATTCTCTAGGAATAGAGAATATTTTTTTTTAAGGAATCAAATTGTTTTAAAAGTAATAGGAAGCCTCCTCAAGGCCTACGTTGCTTCCACCATTCCATCCAAAATAAAACCAGGAAATAGTAAAACTAGGGCAACGCATAATGTTCCTTTACTTTGATATAAACAGTTTTACAATATATGTTTCCTGCTCAAATTCTATATGCACATGTCCAACTTTCTATTGAGCCTGTCTTTATCAATTAGTTTTCAGTACCTGAATCTAAGCATTCAGTTCCAGTTCAGTCACTCTGTCGTGACCGACTCTTTGCAACCCCATGGACTGCAGCACGCCAGCCTTCCCTGTCCATCACCAACTCCCAGAGCCTACTCAAACTCATGTCCATCATGTCGGTGATGGCATCCAATCATCTCATCATCTGTTGTCCCCTTCTCCTCCTGCCTTTAATCTTTCACAGCATCAGGGTCTTATCCAATGAGTTGGTTCTTTGCATCAGGTGGCCTAAGTATTGGCGTTTCAGCTTCAGCATCTGTCCTTCCAATGAATATTCAGGGCTGATTTCCTTTAGGATGGATTGATTGGATCTCCTTGCAGTCCAAGGGACTCTCAAGAGCCTTCTCCAACACCACAGTTCAAAAGCATCAATTCTTCAGGGCTCAGCTTTCTTTATAGTTTAACTCTCATATTCATACATGACTACTGGAAAAACCATAGCTTTGACTAGATGGACCTTTGTTGATAGAGTAATGTCTCTGCTTTTTAATATGCTTTTTTAATAATCTGCTTTTTAATATGCTGCTTTTTAATTTGGTCATAGTTTTGCTAACTTTTCTTTTCCCTCTTATCTCTGTTATTGAATTGCATAAACAGTGTCTATGTGTTCCTTTTCTTTGCTTTTCTCTGTCTCTTCTTCTTCATGACCATCTTCCCCACAACATTCCACTGATGGTCAAGTGGTTGATTTCACCCACATACACCCATATCATTTTTATTCCCACTGGCAGGCCGTGTGCCTGTCTACTTGACTAATGAAGTAACATCCCAACAGCTAAGCAGCCTGTAGCCTTCTCAATCCCTCCATCTTAAATTCTGTTGCCAAGGTTAGGATCTTAAGAAAGGAGTAGTCAAACTTTTCCATGGACTCTTCCTTGTTTCCCATATCTATTGCATACAAAGCAAAATCCCAGCTCATTGGCAAGCATTAAAATATCCTTAAATTCTGTTACCTCCACTTCCATCCTTGCTTTTCATCTTGTAATGGGTTGGATTATGTCCCCCTCAAATTTCTATTCTACAGTACCTATAAGTGACCTTATTTGAAAACGGTATGTTTACAGATGTAATCAAGTTAAGAGGAAGTCATACCTGAGGAGGATGAGCCCTAAACCTGATGACTGGTATCTTTGGAAGAGAAACAAGAGGAAGATTTGGATAATAGAGACTTGGCGGAGACCAAGATAAAGGTCACGTGATGACAGAGGCAGAGGTTCAACTGATACAGCCTCAACCAAAGAAGAGGTGGAAAGAGCCCTCCCCCTGGGCTTCCAGAGGAAACACAGCCCAGCAGATTTCTTGTATTCAAATTACTAGCCTCCAAACTCGAAGAATTTCTACTGTTCTAAGCCATTCAGTCTGTAGTCAATGTTACAGCAGCTCCGAGACCCTGACACATATCCATACAGCACAATCACTCCCCACCTCTGCCTGACCCTGACCTTGGAAGTCTGGCCAAGAAACTCCCAGCAAGGTGCCCCCTACCTGGGCAGTGCACGAGTTTCTAGGGTGGGCCCTTTACCCTGTAATCTCCAAGAGAGTTCATTTTCCCATAGGCGCTGCCAGTGAAATGCATCCCAGAAGCCCAGCCCTTCCCTGTCTCCGGTGGGGAACTTACACAGTCGCAGTGGGAACCTCTAAATTATGATGACTAGTTCAGGACAGGACCTGAAGCCCAGCATGCAAGACTCATGAAGCAGTTTTCTTTCTGGGAGCATGATTTGGCTCTGGCTAGGCTGCCTGATGGCTTGGATGGTAAAGAATCTGCCTACAATGCAGGAGATCCCTGGAGAAGGAAATGGCAACGCACTGCAATATTCTTGCCCAGAGAATTGCATGGACAGAGGGGCCTGGTGGGCTACAGTCCACGGGACACAAAGAGCTGGACACGACTGAGCAACTAACACGTCCACTTTGATTTAGGCTGCCTATAGGATCATGTATTCCTTCTATCCTGGCCATCTGAGGCCACATGTCTCTCAGGAACTGTTAAGCATACAACAGGCCTGGTTTCATCTGGCCTCCCCTTGCCCTCATGAAGTAAGAACAGGCAAGTGTGGGCAAGGGGCTTGCTCCCCAGGAAGAACACAGACCTGGCAAGGGTATGCTGAGGTCACAGGGAGCCTGTGGCAGGACGATGACAAGCGAGCTAACAACCGCACAGAATGATCCACACAGATCAGCCCCAGTGTCCAGGGAGAGCAGTCTTTAGACGGAAACCTGCTGCCCTGCCTGTGGAACAACGCAGGCTCCCTGTGGTCAAGTTCTTGCAAGTCCTCATCCTGCTCCATCAACAGCTGGTTATTATTGTTCAGTCGCTCAGTCACGTCAGACTCTTTGCGACCCCATGGACTGCAGCACGCCAGGCTTCCCTGTCCTTCACCATCTCCCAGAGCTTGCTCAAACTCATGTCCATTGAGTCGGTGATACCATCCAACCATCTCTTCTCGTTGCCCTCTTTTCCTACCATGAATCTTTTCCAGCATCAGGGTCTTTTCCAATGAGTCAACACCTGGGGTCACAGGTAAAAACAACATCAGGGAAAAAGGAAGCCACTGGATCTTCCAAAGCCCACCCAACCCTAGGCCCTTGTGGGCAAGTTCCATTTATAACTGAGGACCAGCCTGAAACTAGATTGCTGAACTCTGGCTACAGAGTGAAGTAACTGGAATGGCTTGTGGGGATGTGGGATGGCTTCTGTGTTACCTTTCCTTGCAGGAAAAAATCAGGTCAAAAAAATCCCATGAGCTGTAGATGCAGATCCTTCTTTACAATTTTAAAATTTGTAAAAGCCATATGTCATGGGATGAGTTGTACCTCCCCCAAATTTATACCTTGAAGCCTTAACCCCCAAAATCTCTGAAGAAGACTGCATTTGGAGAGAGAGGCTTTAAAGAGGTGACAAGGCACAAATGAGACTAATTCCTAATCCCACTTGGCTGGCACGTTCATAGAAAGCAGAAATCTGACCACACAGAGACATCAGGGAGGCATTAGCACAGATGAGATACTCTGTGGGGACTCAGAGAGAAGGCGCCCATCAGCAAGCCAAGGAGAGGGGCCCTGGGCAAAATCAAACCTGCCAACACCTCCATCCTGTGAGAAAATAGACTTCTGTTGTTCAAGCCACTTCATCTGTGGTGTTTTGTATGGCAGCCCCTAGCAAGCTAGTACTAATTTTGATACTTGGACGTGGGATGCTGCTGTAACAAATAACTTAAAATGTGAAAGTGGCTTTAGGACTGGCTAATGGGGAGAGGTTGCAGGAGTTTCAAGTTGTGGGACTTTCCTGGTGATCCAGCGGTTAAGACTGCTTCCAATACAGAGGATGTGGGTTCACTGGTCAGGGAACTAACATCCCACATGCTACATTGCACAGCCAAAAAAAAAAAAACACCTTTAAAGGTGCATGTTACAAAAAGTGTAGATAACCTTGGAGAAACCGAAAAAGATGTTAAAGATGCTTCTGTTGAGACCTCTGATGGAAATTTCACACATGTTCCTAGATGTTAGAGGAAAGGCAATCCCGTTACAAAATGCAAAGAACTGGGTTGAATTGTGCTCTAGTGCTGTGAGAAAGGGAAGACCTGTGAGTGATGAACTTGGGTTTTTAACCTAGGAGATTTTTAAATAATGTAGGGAAGATGTGACTTGGTTTCCCTTACTTTGTTGCTGTTAAGTCCTGTCCAACTCTTTGCGACCCCCCATGGACTGCAACACACCAGGCTTCCTTGTCCTTTACTATATACATGGGCCTCCCCAGTGGCTAAGTGGTAAAGAATATGCCTACCAATGCAGGAGCCAAGGATTAGATCCATGGGTTGGGAAGTCCCCTTGGAAAAGGAAATGGCAACCCATTCTAGTGTTCTTGCCTGTATAATCCCATGGACAGAAAAGCCTGTGAAAGAAGAGATAAATTGAAGAAAGATTTGTTAAGCAAAACAAAATACAAACACACACAAACACAGAACTCAAAGATTTGGAAAATTTTCTCCTATTCATATTGCAAAATAAGAGAAAGCATGTTCTGGAGAGAATAGCAAGGATGTGTGAGTGGGCAATAAACTGACAAAGAAATGACAGGTGGGCATCACAGACACAATCATCCATATCAGCCATCTCCTCGGAAGTCAGGGCTAGCAATGAGACTATACCAGAAGAAATTCTGTCAACTTGGATCAAAGGGGACAAAGATGGGAGTAAACAAAAGGGAGATGTTCAGACCTCTGTGATTTCACAGGAACAACAGAGCTATCGAGCGTTAAACACGTGTTGTCTATTGTTGCTTAGTGCGAAGTTGTTTCCGACTCTTTTGTGATCCCACAGACTGTAGCCTTCTGGGCTCTATGTCCATGGGATTTCCCAGGCAAGAATACTGGAGTGGGTTGCCATTTCCTTCTCTAGGGGAATCTTCTCGACCCAGAGATTGAAGCCGTGCTCCTGCATTCAAGGTGGATTCTTTACCATTCTTCGTTATCCTTCCACAAAAAGGAAGATTGATCCCCAAGACAAGTCAAAGATTGTCAGGACTGTCACATCACTGCAGAGCTGTAGGGTACAGGCCCCAGAGAGGGAGGCTGCCTTCTCCTCGTTTTGAGATAGCCAAGCTGCAGCTACTCAGGGCCTCTTCCTTGGAGCCGGTGAAGCCTTGCCCTCAGACTTCCAGCCTCCAAAACTGTGAGAAAATCAATGGACACTGTCGGTATTTTGTCTGGTTGTGGTATTTTGCTAGGGTGGCCCTGGAAAACTCATGTACCATATTAAAAAAGAAGAAATAGTTGGAATTGATTTTAAGAACATCTTGATCCAATAGATCCCAGAATAATATCATTTTAACATGGAATCAATATAAAAATTATGGTTCAGATATTTCACATTCTTTTGATGGTACAATATCTCCCAAACCCTTAATAGCATATCTCAATTTGAACCCATCACTTTTCGTGTTCAGCAGAGTGGTCACACACTATTCAGTGTGTGAATAGTGAGAAACAAGCTATCACTAGTTATGCTTTTTGTACAGATTTCTGGAAAGAAATATTTTTTTAAAAGATAATCGATGCATATAAGTAGACACCAAGTTTCTTTCTAGACTTCTGCTTTATGCACTGAGGGGACAAAAAGTTGTTAAAGATAACGAGCTTCTACCCAAATATGGAAGCTAGAAAGCAATCAGCGAACTTCTCTGGTGGTGCAATGGCTAAGACTCCATGTTCCTAATGCAGGGGGCCTGGGTTCAATCCCTGGTCAGGGAACTGGATCTCACATGCTGCAACTAAAGCCTGGCACAGCCAAATAAATTTCTGAAAAGAGAATAAGTCTTTGTGTTTAGAAAGAAAGAAAGAAAGAAAGAAAAAAAACAATCCGAAAAGCTGTAAAAAGCAATGATCCGGACAAATTTTGCATCCTAAAGGATGTGTCCAACAAAGACCGCTTGAGTGTCAGATGACAGAAACAAAAATTCTGATGTGTTGAAACTGCCCGCAGTGAGTTCCCCAAGAATCCACACTCTTTCCTGGCCCAAATCCCTGCTGTTTCCCCCAGACTGGAATCTTGCTTCCCTCTATTTCCTGGACTTTTTGAATCCATCCACTCCAACTCAGATCCGGTATCCTGTATCCTCAGTCACCCCCACCACTCCCAGTCGGGTCCACACAGCACACAGTCCACAATCTGCAGACGCCCTGCTTTCGACTGTAGGATAAAACTGAGAGGTTTTATTCCATGATGTCCAGGCTCCTGCATGCTCAGTATCCTACCTGTTGCTCCAGAGTCACTGAGAGTCTCCCGTCTTCACCCTCGTGGTTTCAAGTTTTTGCCACACACACTCCACCCCTCCCACTACTGCTTCAGTGACATCTCCTCCTGGAAGTCTTCTGGTTTCAGAGCCCTTTGCCACCATCCTATCCAGCAAAAGACCTGACGTATTGACTACCTGCCACCTCTCAAAATGTTCTTTTTAATTAATAACTATTTTTTACGACACTTTTGCATTTACAAAGAAAATTGAGCAAAAAGTACAGATAGTCCCCATGGACTCCCTCCCCCGCCTCAACTTTCTCATATTATTTCACCTTTTATTAGTGTGGAATGTTGGTCGTATGGAGAAGGAAATGGCAACCACTGTTCTTGCCTGGAGAATCCCATGGACACAGGAGCCTGGAGGGCCACCGTCCATGGTGTCACAAACATCTGGCATGACTTAGCAACTAAATTACCACCACCACATGTTGGCTGTAATTAAATGATGTCACATTATTTTTACCTAAAGCCCATGGTTGAATGGCATCACCGACTCAATTGACATGAGTTTGAGCAAGTTCAGGGAAGCCTGGTGTGCTGCAGTTCATGGGGTCACAAAGAGTCAGACATGACTGAGCGACTGAACTGATTCAAAGATGCTTGCTCCTTGGAAGAAAAGTTATGACCAAACTAGACAGCATATTAAAAACAGAGACATTACTTTGCCCACAAAGGTCTGTCTAATCAAAGCTGTGGTTTTTCCAGTAGTCTTGTATGGATGTGAGATTTGGACTATAAAGAAAGCTGAGCACCAAAGAACTGAGGTTTTAGAACTGTGGTGTTGGAGAAGACTCTTGAGAATCCCTTGGACTGCAAGGAGATCCAACCAGTCCATCCTAAAGGACATCAGTCCTGGGTGTTCATTGGAAGGACTGATGTTGAAGCTGAAACTCCAATCCTTTGGCCACCTGATGTGAAGAACTGACACATTTGAAAAGACCCAGATGCTGGGAAAGACTGAGGGCAGGAGGAGAAGGGGATGACAGAGGATTAGATGGTTGGATGGCATCACTGACTCGATGGACATGAGTTTGAGTAAACTCAGGAGTTGGTGATGGACAGGGAAGCTTGGTGTGCTGCAGTCCACGGGGTCTCAGAGAGTTGGACACGACTAAGCAACTGAACTGAACTGACTGAGCATTCATGTTGATTCTTTGTGTTGTACATTCTATGGGTTTTGATAAATGCATGGTGTCATGTGTCTCCCATGACAGTATCACACAAAATTAGCCTCACTCCCCTAAAAACCACGTGTGTTCCATTTACTCACCCTTCCCTCCTGTTCCCACAAACCCCTGGCAGCCACTGATTTTTTTACTGTTTATTTACTTTTAAAGTTTTGCCTTTTCCAGAAGGTCACAGAGTTGGAATCATAGAGTATTAGCCTTTTCAGATTTGCATCTTTCACTTGGTACTACACATTTAGGGTTCACCAGTGGCTCAGTGGTAAAGAATCCACTTGCAATACAGCAGATGAGGGTTTGATCCCTGGGTCAGGAAGATCCCCTGGAGGAGGGAATGGCAACCGACTCCAGTATTCTTGCCTGGAGAATCCTATGGATAGAGGAGCCTGGTGGGCTACAGTCCATGGGGTCACGGAGTCCGACATGACTAAGCAACTAAGCATGTGCCTACTATGTCTTTTTGCAACTTAAAGCTCATTTATTTGTATTGCTGAATACTGTTAAATTGTATGACTACAACACAATTTGCTGATTTATTCACTTACTGAAGGACATGCTTTCAGCTTTGGCAACTATGAGCAAAGCTGCTCTAAAATCTGTGTGAACATAGGTTTTCAGCTCATTTGGGTAAATATCTAAGAACACAGTTGCTAGATTTCACAGTCAGGCTATGTTTCACTTTACATGAGGCAGCCAAATTGCAAAACGTTTTTCTATTCTCATTTGACTATTTTTGAATAGTAATGTTTGAGAGTGAATCTAACCCATGCCAGTCTTGTTATAGTCACACAAATGAAGCTTCAGAGGTGAAGGAGGGACAACTGGATGAGAAAGAAAAAAAGAAACTGCTTAGGAGAGCTTAGCTCGCCTGGTAAGAAAGAGAGTTTCCTGTTTTCTAGTGTTACAGACCACATGTTGCTGGTCTCAGTCATCATACGCAAATAGCAGCATCTGCCCACACTGCTGGGCAGTCACAAAACACAGCAAGGAGCTTCTGAGCTGCAGAGATGCCTCTAGATAAACTCCACTCCTCCAGGACCAGAGAGTTATGTGACCTGTGCAGCCCTTTGGAACACAAACTGACCACCCAGTGCAACAGGGAAGAGTTAACCAATTTATGCTGGATCTGCTTCTGTGACTTTAACCTTCATTTTGCTGCTCTTGTTATTGTCAGTTCAGTTCAGTTCAGTTGCTAAGTTGTGTCCGACTCTTTGCAACCCCATGGACTGTAGCACTCCAGGCTTCCCCATCCATCACCATCTCCCAGAGTTTGCTCAAATTCATGTCCATCGAGTCAGTGATGCCATCCAACCATCCCAGCCTCTGTCACCCCCTTCTCCTCCTGCCTTCAATCTTTCCCAGCATCAGGGTCTTTTCCAATCAGTAGGTTCTTCACTTGAGGTGGCCAAAGTATTGGAGTTTCAGCTTCAGCATCAGTCCTTCCAATGAATAGTCAGGACTGATTTGTTATTGTAGGCATACATAATGGCCTGCCTCAGGGAGATAATCTGAGCCCCCCAGGACTCTAAGGAAGTGAAACTAACACATCCCCTTGCCTGAGGCTTGCCATTCTAGGGGACGTTTGCAAGGATTGAATAGTCTTTTTACTTTGCTTCCCCCCAACCTCTGATCCATGAAAGAACCTGGTAACCACGCCCCAACAAGACAATTATTTTTATGCGCTATCCTGCCATCTTCTTGGCCTGCCAGCTCCCGAATAAAGTCCCTTCCTTGTTCCAACACACCGTCTCAGATTCACTGGCCTATGGACTCGGTATCACAATCGGAAGAGTCCTCCCACTGTATCTTGGTTGACACACATGTAACAAAAGAGCCTGAGCCCATGTCTGTTCATGATCACTGCCCAGGGAACAGGGTATCTGTGTCTATACCAAAATGCCAGTACCAAGAGCAAATTCACCCAAAGAAGCCACTCCTGAAATTCCTTCCCTGAAACAGTCTGGAGCTAAACCCAGACAGAACATGTGTCATTTCGTGAGTGAAGAGGGCTAGTCTGCACACAGACCAGGGCCACTTGCCTTGTAATCTTAGAAACGGCACTAGTTTCTTTGCCTCCCACCTCTACTGTCAGCAACCAACCTTAAACGGGAATAACACCAAGAACCATGTGAGCCGTTCAGACAAAACACAGTTTATAATCTTTTAATCACTACCGGGCTAGACAAGCTTCTTCCAACACAAACTCCCCACACATCCTCCATGCCTTTTATTTTCCTCCCACGAATCCACAGAGCCCCTCCACAGAGGAGATATTGCAAAACCCTCTGCAACAAATGGGATGTAGCTTCCAGCTACACCTCTTTTCGGGAACGGGTACAAAAATGTGGTTTTATGTCTCAGGAAGGCTCCTTCCAAAGCAGATGGGTGACGCTGCACGATTAAGACAACTGGCACTGCCCTGTGTACCCGGACCAGAAACCTGGGTCCCGGGATGGGATCTGCAACTGACTTCTGCTAAAGCGCGTGAAAGTGTTAGTCGCTCAGTTGTGTCCGACTCTGTGCGACCCCGTAGACTGTAGCCCACCAGGCTTCTCCGCCCATGGGATGTTCCAGACAAGAACACTGGAGTGAGTTGCCATTTCCTTCTCCAGAGAATCTTCCCAACCCAGGGATCAAACTGGGGTCTCCTGCATTGTGGGCAGACTCTTCACTGTCTGAGCCACCAGGGAAGCCCTCTGCTAAAGCAAAACGCATTCCAATTCGGAGACAAACTCAAAGACTCAGCCTTTCAGGGTTTTGTTTTGTTTTGTTTTTCACTGTTACAAAGGAATTGCTCTAAGGGTTCCCCTTAAGCTTATGATAAACTGAAAAGTTAGTTTTCTTTTTTAGGTCATATGTCAAAAGAAGCCTATCCTTAAATCAGACAGAGTTAAATTATGCTTCTCCTTTTTTTTCTAACCTGGAAAATTTCCCCTGAATTAAAATAGGACTCCACTCTTTTTTTTTAATAAGTCACAGTAGAGCTTCTTTGGTGGTAAGCCACCGTGGGCTGGTCTCAGACAGAATCTTTGCAGCCAGCCTGGCAGCTCCACACAGCCACACCAAGCACCAAGTCTTCTAAATTATTATTATTATTATTGCCTAGAGCAACTATCAAAACACAGAGCCTTCAGACATGCTCTGGATTCCACTATTAGAAAATCAGGAGTATTCTATCACTGTTGCCACTGATGCTAAATCACTCGGTTGTAGCCCGCCAGGCTCCTCTGTCCGTGGGATTTACCTGGGAAGAAAACTGGAGTGGGTTGCTATTTTCCTCCTCCAGGGGAATCTTCCCTACCCAGGGACTGAACCTGGGTCTCCTGTGGCTCCTGCACTGAGGGTGTATTCTTAACCACTGAGCCACTAGGAAGCCTCTGTATCACTACCTTTATGTCTATCAGTAGGAGATAGATGTGCAGTTACTGTGTCCAGATATCCTCCCAGCTTTGGAGGCTGGGACTACAGGGCTGAGGGAACACAAGACCCACAGGCAATGTGCCCTGCAGGATCCTTTATCCAGCAGTCCAGATTAAGGCTTCAGGCACTGGGTCTGGCTCACTACAGACTCTCCCATGACTAGTGGGGTGGTAAAACCCATTCTGGAGCTGACACAGCGCATACATCCAAGCTTTACATCTATGTTTCTCCGTTTTTCTTAAAGCCATGTCATCCTCAAAGAAAACAAACAGCCTACTCCACCAAATAAAGGTGATGATGAAACGTCCGACTAGCCTATGAAGATGGATGGGTTCCATGTCCTGTAAGTAAAGTCCCCTTGTACTTAATCACACTGAACAGGACACGCAAGCAAATTACTGTCCACCAAGAGTAAACCGTGATGAAAGAGCACTTAAATACAAGACCCTGCTCAGCTTTTTCATTTCTTGGGGACATCTTGTGTGTCTATGCTATGAATAGTATGATGAACAGTGTGTGAATGTTGGGATATAAAACAGTAAAACTGCCAGGTAGAAAAGTTTTCATACATGTATACACACATATATCTTCATAGCTTAATTAGTATAGGTATGAGCTGGCTGGATGGCATCACCGACTCAATGGACATGAGTCTGAGTGAACTCCAGGAGTTGGTGATAGACAGGGAGGCCTGGCTTGCTGTGATTCATGGGGTCGCAAAGAGTCAGACAAGACTGAGCAACTGAATTGAACTGAACTGAACTGAACAAAGCATAGAAAAGCCAACTCCTCTTACTAAATATTTATTTAGTAAATCCATAAATCCATGTCTATGGAACCAGAAGTTTTAGGAAAAATAAGACATTGAAAATAATCAGGAATTTAAATTTAGGGACTTATGTCTCAAGAAGGCTCCTTCCAAAGCAGATGGGTGGCTGGCTTTGGGACATATGACATCTTTCTCACGGTGCCTGTTTTTCTCATCAGATGGCATTAGCGCTTGCAGCTCCTCATGAACCCACATGCATTTATTTTCTACTCTATTAGAATCTGGTTCTCTATATTTTGATCACCAGCTGAAGCATGTGACTTTCTTTACAGACCAAAATAAAGGCTTAGTACTTTGAGAGATGTTTTATTTTTACAACCTTGGCAAAGCCAGTATCATTGATTAAATGTCTGAATTCCAGGAGAGAGAGAAACTTGGCAGAATCTGGGTTCCCAAGGAAGCTGGATTGGTCCCAACCAAAGGAGAGATTCCAAGTGATGCTTTTTATTTTAATTCATGCTAATAGATGTCCTGTGGCTTGTCACTGAGTCTCCAGAGGGCTGAAAACTGTGTGTGTTGGAGGGGGGGGATGGGAGGGCGGGGGGTGCGGAGTGGATAAGGGTAAGGGTAACATTTATGTGTGTGGATTAACTAGCAAGAGGGAGAGAGCATCTCGAAGACAAAAATGCTAGCGACTACCTTGATTATTATCTCTCATGGTGAGCAACATTTGCCCACGTTGGTGCGTAAGAACTGTCCTCCTAGGAGAGATGGGATGAACTGAGAGGGTAGCACTGATGCATAAACACCGCCATGTGTAAAACAGCTAGTGGGAAGCTGCTGTCTAACACAGGGACCTCAGCTCCGGGCTCTGTCAGTTCCTAGAGGGCTTGGCTGGGAGGGTGGTTGGATGGGAAGGTGGAAAGGAGCCCAAGAGGAAGGGGATATTTGTATACATAGAGCTGCTTTACATTGTTGTAAGCAGAAACCAACACAACATTGTAAAGCAATTATATTGTGATTAAAAAGAAAAAAAGTTATTATTTTTTTAAAGCGCTATTGTCCTACACTGCCTCAGAGTTGCAACTTACTTGCTTCATTGGCTTTGTTTAGGATGCATGGACCCAAGTTTCATTTTAGCCCTAAATGACTTTCGGATGCTTTTGCTGTTTTGACATAGGTATGCGCAGCTGGATCCAAAGAGATACCAGTTCTCTACAGTTTTCCACGGCAGTCCACACTTGCTTTTGATTAATTTATTAACCCACAAGCTCCCTTGGGGAAGGAGGGGGAGTCCAGTGGGGAAGCTCCTTGAATCCTTTTGTTCTAACATTTCAGCCTTGCTCTTTATAAAAACTGCTGAGCCCTTCCACAGTCCATCTTTCCTTACCAGCAGAATGAAATATGTTTTCAAGTGTTTGGAAAGAATGGAGAATGTAAATGAATTTCATGTGGATACACACACATGTGCACAGTTGCTCATCTTTGTTCCCTCCCATCGCCTGTGTCCTGGAGAAGGAGAAGGAAATGGCAACCCACTCCAGTAATCTTCCCTGGAGAATCCCATGGAGGGAGGAGCCTGGTAGGCTACGGTCCATGGGGTCGCAAAGAGTCGGACACGACTGAGCGACTTTACTTCACTTCACTTATCGCCTGTGTCCACCGGCTCTATGACCCTATTACTCATCAGTGGTGAAATCTGCTTTTAAGCAAGACACATAGCTGGGAGACTGGAGAGATTCCTCTTGCTCTTTGAGCCCCCCTACCCCTACCCCTGCATCTTTCGTCAAAGTGTTAGAATGTCAATTTCATCAGATGCCGAAAACTTCCAAGTACAAATCTGCCCATGTCATTTCTTTTCAGGGTGGTTTTTGCAAACGTTTAAGAGTGAAAGTGAAGTGAGGTGACCATTTAAAAAGACCTCATCTTGAGCATCAAACCAGCGCTATCTTTCTATCCAGGTTTATCTGTCCATCACCACAGGGCCCAAGTGCTTGATTTAAACTGACATTACGCCAAAAAAGCAACCAGACAGAAAAAGAACTGTTTACTACCACCACTAAAGAGCCAAATTATTCTACTTCTACCATCAAGCACCTTACTCAGGAGTCCATAATTTTCAGCTTATGATAAATCTTTGATAATTTGAATTTCCCAGGTTGGGGGGAGTCAATATTAGTCATTTCTTTTCAGGGTGGTTTTTGCAAACGTTTAAGAGTGAAAGTGAAGTGAGGTGACCATTTAAAAAGACCTCATCTTGAGCATCAAACCAGCGCTATCTTTCTATCCAGGTTTATCTGTCCATCACCACAGGGCCCAAGTGCTTGATTTAAACTGACATTACGCCAAAAAAGCAACCAGACAGAAAAAGAACTGTTTACTACCACCACTAAAGAGCCAAATTATTCTACTTCTACCATCAAGCACCTTACTCAGGAGTCCATAATTTTCAGCTTATGATAAATCTTTGATAATTTGAATTTCCCAGGTTGGGGGGAGTCAATATTAAATTAGAGGGTAATTATATAGCATTTTATGTAAAGGCTGCATTGTGATTATTATATAAGTGCATTCTTTACTTTGAAAAATGTTAACAGTGTGTGTATAAAATTCAGTTCAGTTCAGTCGCTCAGTCGTGTCCAACTCTTTGCGACCCCATGAATCGAGGCACGCCAGGCCTCCCTGTCCATCACCAACTCCATGGAAGGAATGATGCTAAAGCTGAAACTCCAGTACTTTGGCCACCTCATGCAAAGAGTGTGTCAAATTAGTTCCTAACAAATTCCCTTCCACATGGAAAATGAGAACTTATAATGGCTACATGATATTAACACATCAGATTGTTTTAAGAGGTGGGAAGTTCAGTAAGTTGAAAATTTCCTGAAAATATACTTGATTTTGTTTTCCAAGCTTTATTCATTGATCAGGTGATATAACTATGTATTTGTGGCTTAGGAGCTAATAGTACTTTTATTACTGAGTTAAAAATTGATCAGAAAACAAGCATTTGCTATTTATTATTTTTCTTTCAAAATGTTCCTTAATTCTTAAAAATTACATTTTTTTTATAACTAATGATGCTACAGAATTGATGTGTAAAAACTCTCAAAGAACATAGTCATATTTTGAAACAAAATGGATTCTCAAAGAAAAAGTTCAATCAGAGCATCACACCATCTCCTCTCCAGTCAGCAGACAGGTGATGTGCTGCCTTCTGGGTAAAAATTTAACTTACACATTTGAACTTGAATGAAATTAAGTTTCGTAGTGTATAAATAGTAAAGGATGGAAGCTTTGATGACAAAGGTAGTGAGGCTTCAGGGAGGGACCTTGAAAGCTCTTTATTACTAACGGAACTGCTCTGCAGACTAGACCTCCATCTGGAGGTGGACACCGAAGTCGAGAGTCAGAAGGAAACACAAAGGTTGTCATGGCAAAGCAAGGCCACAGCTTTGCACAGTTTCCAGCCACTGCCAGTCTCTGTCATCAGAGTCCACATGAACAGTTCCCTCGGAAAGGTATAGTGCACAACCTGTACAGCTGGACAGTCCCTTCCGAGCCAGCTGACTCATTTTATAAGTTATGTGTGCGGTGAGAGATAGATTTTGACTCAAATGTAAGGAAAATATTTTTTCAAGAGTAAGTCATCAAAGCTGAAACTGGTTGACTCAGGAGGTGGGGAGGGCTTGTTATAAGACATGTCCAAGCACAAAGTTTTTACCAGCTCCCATGGACTCTCAGAGGTTTGCAACTCGAGTGACAGTAAGGGCTTGCCTCTGTGGTTGTTAAAGGTTTGTTTCCAACCCCCCAAATCAGGAACCCATCAGTCAAACACAAGTCTTCAAGCTTTGGAACTTGAACCAACATATGAAGACCTTGAACAGTTATGGGAATCAAAACAGCTATTTGAGAGGGCTGTGACTTAAATAGGGCCTTCGCAGGTGGTGCTAGTGGTAAATAAATAAATAACTAAAAGCCCACCTGCTAATGCAGGAGATGTAAAAGATATGGGTTCGACCCCTGGGGTGGGAAGATCCCCTGGAGGAGGGCATGGCAACCCACTCCAGTAGTCTTACCTGGAGAATCTCATGGACAGAGGAGTCTGGTGGGCTACAGTCCATAGGGTCGCAATGAGTTGGACACGACTGAAGTGACTTAGCACACATGTGGCTGAGATACAGGGGAAGCAGGGTTCCTGAGCCCTTTCTTAGCTGCTGCAAAAATAAATCATGGTCACAGATGTCATTTTCCCATATTCTTCCCCTTGAGCTTGCATTACATTCAGCTTCCTCTTCAAGCTAATATTTCAGAAAGTACTGGAGACCCACACCACCTCTGCCCATCAAGAGGGCAGTAGTTCAAGAGGTCCCAGCCAAGACCTAACAGAAAGTAGGAATGGTCTGTGAGGTGTCTGTGTGTGTGTACGGTGTCCAAAAATGGATATATTCACTTCAAGGTCAGCAAGTGCTCCTAATGGACACACACATTGCCCTCTGTGTGCAGAGTCTACAAGGCTCAGAGTAGCAAGTATAGGGCCAGGAAGTGAAGGAGGGGGAGGCATTTGTAAAGGTTGCAATCTAATGATCCTCTCTAGACCTTCTCTCTTCGTCCAGAAGCAAAGAGCAGGAAGTATGTGATCCCAGAGTAGTATTTCATTAGATAACAAGACTAGAAGATCCACTTCATGTCAGCCAGGGAACTCGAAAGACAATCTAGCAATTTAGAAGGATCAGAGTTTTGAGACATAATTGGTCTTGAGGCTAAAGGCAGACTTGGCCACTCTGGTAGCGGCAAAACCCTGCCACGTCTAACCAGTGTTCCTTGGTATCTTCTCACATCTTCCATGGGCTTCCTGGTGGTACTAGGGGTAAAGAGCCCACCTGCCAATTCAGGAGATACACTGTGTCAGTGTGGTGCCAGGGTGCCTAACGGTGATCACAGGTTACATCACTAATTCTCATCTCGATCCCTGGGTCGGGAAGATCCCCTGGAGAAGGAAATGGCAACCCACTCCAGTATTCTTGCCTGGAGAATCCCATGGACAGAAGAGCCTAGTGGACTACCATCCAGAGGGTTGCAGAGTCAGACAGAACTGACATGACTTAGCACTCACACTGAACTCAAAAGCCAGATGAAGCAGCATTCCGAAGTGCTCCACGTCACAAGATTTCCTGTATTATTATTATTATTATTATTTTGGTTGGGTCTTCGTTGCAGCACGTGGGTTTTCCCTAGTTGCAGTGCAGCTCAGCAGCATGTGGCATCTTAGTTCCCTGTCCAGGGATCAAACCTGAGTCACTTGCATTGGAAGGCAGATTCGTAAACTGGACCATCAGGGAAGCCCCCCTATAATATATTTTGAAGACCAAGGAGTTATGTTCTCCAGAAGAACAACTGTTGCCGGGGTCTGCAGAAGGTGGCATCCAGCAGTCCTGCCCAAGGGGTGCTGGGATGCTGCGCATAGTGGGACTGCCAGGCATAGCTCTGCCTCCTCCTGGGAAACATGGCTTTGCGAATAATCTTCATCTAGATACTGGAGGTAGTACCTGCCACTGTATAGCATCGTTGTAAGAATTAGTGACTTAATCTTTGATCACTGTTAGGCACCTTCACAGCTCACTGACACAGGCGGTTCTATTTCAGATTGTTACCCAAACCCTCCCTCTGGATGTCCAAGCAAACGTGGACAGACATGTGTGCACCTAAGATGGGGTCTCTGCCTCCTTGACAAACTCAGTTACCTATCATTGGCCTCTCCCAGTCTGGCAGAAGTCCAAGATCATTCCCAGAACATGTCCTTGAACTAGCCCCACTCAGGTTTTCCATGTTTAGGTTGCCTTTTAGGGATGAAGCAGCCAGCTTGGTTCTATTAATAATTAAGATACTTGCACTTTCTTCCCAATATCAGGCCGCGTGATTCATCTGAGATACTGTCCTCATGCAAACTTACGAAATGAAGCCATTTCCTAGATAATTCTACCAGGGATTGAATGGGAAACCTCAAAGTACCTCTGCTCTCAATACCTGCTCATTTCGGTCAAAAGGAATGCGTTAGTACGAATCACATAAATAAAGGATAACTCTTGCTTCACCTTGCCTGCGAGGTGGACAGGCTCCCGGTTACGCCACCTAAGTGAAACAGTGAATGCAAAGGAGGGGGAAAGGCACAGCCCCAGAGAAGGGATTCATTCTCAGCACAATGCTAAACTCAAAAGCCAAGTAAGTTCTCCATGTCACAAAATTTCCTATCTGCCTTCAGATTCTTTTGAGTTCCAACCTGCGACATTATCCAGAAGAACAAAGGAGGCTGGAGTCTGCAGAATGTGGTGGCCCGCAGTCCTGCCTGAAGGGCACTGGGATGCTGCCCACGGTGGGGTCGCTGGGCAAGTTCTGCCTCCTTCTGGGAAACAGGGCTTTGGGGAAGCATGTTTTAATGCTGTCGATATCAACCCAGCCACCGTACCTCCTTCCCTTTGCTTCTGTCTCCACATCCCAGCACGTGGGGAACAGAAAAGAGCCAGCTGGATGTGAAGGGAGTGGATCTGACAATGGGGAAGGCACGAAGGGAAAAACCCACACTCCAACTGATCTTATGACTGTGTGCAAAAAAAAAAAAAAATGAACCCCTTGAGAATGTTTTGCCATGCATGGTAGGTTCCATTCATTTTCCAGGGAAAGAAAAAAATGGTCCCTGTGGTTCACAGAAGTGGTGATTCTGAATTGAACCCTGGGGAAAATTTCTGCAAGTACTCCGCATCTGCTGTTTTCTCCATGGACTAGGTATGCCCAGTGAGGGTCTGTTCACCTCCTCCAGGGGTGTAATGAAGAGCAATCAAAGTTATGTCTCCATTCCAGATGTATGGCTACAGGAACCCTGTAGGATCCCCCTAAGTCTCAGTTTTCACTTTTGCAAAGTAAGGCTGATAAACTCTACTTCAGGGGCGCAGTTGCTGTGGGTGGGCTACACAGAGGAGGTAATGTACAAGCCAGTCTTCATTTAGGGGAGGTTTTTTTCTTTCCCAAGATCAACTTTACTCTGTAATTGTCTTTGCTGTTGTTCCCCAACCCCGCCTATCCCACCCCATTCTGAAAATAATAGGCTTCCTTTTTCTGACTCATGATAGAAAACTTGAGACACACAGAAGTACGAAGAAGCAAACAAAAATCTACATTCCCCACAATCCAAAGAAAGGCCAGTAAAATGTTCTTAGACATACTCCAGTCTCTTTTTAAAAAACCTTATTTAAACAGTTTCATTATTTTCATAACTTCTAAATTCTTTTATTTGCATGTCACTTATTATGACAATTTTCGCCTATCTTTAGACAATTTTTTTGTTTGCAATGATATTTGTGGTTTGTGTGTTTGTATGTGATTGTAAAAATAATACATACAGTCTGGAATCTAGCCAATAATCTGTTTCTTGTTTTATGACAAATAAAAGAGCACCTATAAGGACACAAAACACCCCGGGGCCACAGGAAAGGACCAGTTCCCGGAATGGGAGCAGTTATAAAATTGGACTTGTGTAAACGTCTCTTGATGAAATGTGTATTGAGGGTTACATCAACGCCAGCTAGCAGAGATCCAGGACCTGATTCTCTCTCTGGACTGCGTTCATGTTGTTCTTGTTGTTCTTGTTGTAATCACTCTTTCCGGGAAACAAACTCACTCAGAAGGACGACGCAGATAGTAAACTGCGGTTTATTACCCAGGTGGGCCCAAGGCAGAGTCTCCTCTTAGACAAGGACCCTGATCAGTTTTTGTGAAAACCTTATATGCCGTAAGTGTATATGCCCAAACCCACCTCCCCAAATTCTCTGAAACTAGTCTGAACAAAGGAAAAGAAAGATACAATCAAAGTTAACCCGTGATTCATATGCCTTAAACCCATGATTCATATGCCTTAAGCCTAGGCAGTTAACAGTGGGCAATTATCAATAGGCCTGTGGTCATATCCAATAAGCATAATAGAATTTATGATTCCATTTGGTTACACAGATAATTGGTGTATTCTTTTAGGCAATGGAGAGTCTAGATATGAGCCCTGGGGCTTCCATGGGGGTGGGAGTGGTGGGAGGGGGTCTGGTTTTCCAGTTGGCATGTCGTTTCCATAGATACTGGGCATATAGCTCAAAGTCCACAGCCCAGCTCAAGATGGAGTCCTGCTTTCAAGATGGAGCCTATTCTGTCTGGTTCCGCCTTCATTCCCCCACCTTGATGCTCTTAACTCATAGTATGAGCATCATTCATAGGGATTATACTACACCCTGGCTCTCTGACAGCCAATTTGGGAGAACTACACAGACCTTTGGGTTACAAAGTTCATAATACATTGTAAAATGCAGGGTCCATAAAGCAGAACTATCAAGGCAACTGTAACAATGGTAAATATAGTTTTCCACCAGTCACCCTTCATCCAAGATAGGACCGAAGTCCAGAAAGGAATGTTTCCATTTGGCATTACTTTTACCTGGTTTTTCATGTCATTTAAAGCAGCTGATCCATTGCCAGATAAATCAGGACATCCAACCTTAATTATAGCATAGGTCCCTTATTGAGCAGCTGTGAGCATGTCCAGCTCTCTCGCCTGGAGAATCCCATGGATGGAAGAGCCTGGTGGGTTGCAGTCCATGGGGTCGCTAGGAGTCAGACAGGGCTGAGCGACTTCACTTTCACTTTTCACTTTCATGCATTGGAGAAGGAAATGGCAACCCACTCCAGTGTTCTTGCCTGGAGAATCCCAGGGACAGGGAGCCTGGTGGGCTGCCGTCTGTGGGGTCGCACAGAGTCGGACACGACTGAAGTGACTTAGCAGCAGCAGCAGCAGCAGAGCATGTCTAAAGCCATTCTATTTTGAATTACCACTTGTCTCATTTGGATTTGTTCTTCATTTAAGGCTTGGATGGCTTTAGCACTAACTAGGAGGGCCTGTTTTATGAAATTTGTCAAGACTTCTAATTTAATCATAGTATATGTTGTCCCTATAAGTAAGTAAGTAAGTAAGTAAAGTCGCTCAGTCGTTTCCGACTCTTTGCGACCCCATGGACTGTAGCCTACCAGGCTCCTCCCTCCATTGACTCTATAGAAGGTATGAATAAGGCAGCCATATAGTCACACCATTGAAACATAGACCTTGTCCGCCGAGCATGTAAATAAGGTAGATTTACTGGGGCTTGTTGTAAGTTAGGCTTTTGTTACGTCTATGAAACTGGTGTTTACATCAAACGTAACCTCATGACCCAAGTCTACTGACTGTAGGTCTGGCTTACCAAGAGAGCAGGGAGAGATTATGATTGACAAGAGAAAGGAAAGCCTCTTTTTGTCGTCCCAGAAATGAGCAGAGTAGTTTAAAATGTCCTTGGCAGAGCAGTGACATCCACCAAGTAAGTCCATCCATCACAGACAGAGGCAGAGCCCCACATACCCAGCAGCTGGAGGTGTTGTGAAAGTCCGCGTAGGAATATGCCCATGAGATGAAAACACGGTCCCGAGTTGAAATGGAAGTTAAATTCAAAGTCATGTTGATGAGGCCAAGCAGCAGGAGTTGATTCTGCAGCTTCATCCTAAAGGGGCTGGTCCAGGATCTTCTTTTCCTTCTTCTTCCTGGATGATCTTGGTCTCTGGAGGGTCAGTGGGGTCCATCTGCACAGCCCACTCAGCGTTTTCTGGGTCTGTGTGGTATGTTCTCTTCATCCTCCTGTGGTGGATCCAGGGAGTGGCACCTGCAACTTTAGCTGCTGTAGGGGTGGTTAGAACAGTAAATGGGCCCTTCCAACGCGGGGCCAAGGAGTCATGTTTCCAGTCCTTGACCCACACCTGATCCCTGGGCACAAATCTGTGAATCTGTTCCCCAAGGGGGAGCGGCACCCTTTCTTGAACAAATTTAGCTACCTGATTTATTACCTTACCCAGTTGTTCCATCTGCTGTGAAATCTCATCTCCCCTTCAGTTCAGTTCAGTCACTTAGTCATGTCCGACTCTTTGAGATTCCATGAATTGCAGCACGCCAGGCCTCCCTGTCCACCACCAACTCCTGGAGTTCACTCACACTCACGT
>SJYC01125803.1:0-13660 GCA_006408675.1 Madoqua kirkii
TTGTCCCTCAGTCGTGTCCAACTCTTAGCGACCCCATGGACTGTAGCCCACCAGGCTTCTTCATCCATGGTATTTTCCAGGCAAGAGTACTGGAGTAGGTTGCCATTGCCTTCTCCGCAGTATAAGAGCACGAATGTTCAAAGTAGTAGAGTTCTGAAAGACAACCATTTACATCCAATTATATCAGAACACCAGAATGGACCGTTCCTGTTAATGGATGTTGGGGTTTTGTGTCAATTTCCCTTTTTAATCTCCATTTTATAGGTAAGGAGAAACTTGAGCTCAGAGAGGTTCTGTGGCTGAGTCACATTAAGAATCAACTGGGAACATCACATGGATTAAATAATGGAGCCAGATAAAGGATTCAGGTCTTCTGACTCTGTGTCTAGTTCTTTCCATTTAACCAGAATGAGCCACAGAGGCAGCTACAGGAGGAGGAAGAGGAAAAGAAAAAAGAAAAAAACATCATCCCTACCCTAAGGCAGGTGAGAGAAATAGCAAAAACAATGCACGCACATGGAGGAAAAGCACTAATCATGTAACTCAATATAAATACAAATGTAATGTAAACCAAAATGTCATGATAAAATGTGCCAAAGAAAAAGGACAGATGAGTAAGGCTAGGAATAATAATCAAAGACGTTATCAAATAGACAGAAGTAGAACTGAGATTAAGCAAATGGATAAAACATAGATAAGCAAAGAAAAGAAGGAACAACATTTTCTAAAAAGGCACAGAGCAGTATTTCAGTCCAATGAGAGGGAAAGTCCATTAGACCACAAAATCTCTAAGAGTTTGAGTATCAGGTCCTGGGGGCTGGTCGGGCACAAGGCTAAAACAAGGGACTTAACAGTATCCTAAATTCAGAACTTTTCCTATTTAATTTCTTCAAGAATAAATCTTTCTGGATCTTCTGCTTTGGAAAAACAGCATAAGGGAGAAGAGAGTATACCAGGAAAGTCCAGAAATGAAATGGACATGTTTTGTTCCTTTTTAGTTTTCCCCAGGCATTGCACATCAATTTCATCATCATCTACTTCTCAGGGAAACTGCACCAATATGCCTTCTCTCCCATCACTATATTATAAGAAAGTCCACCTTTTTAAAATCACAGGCTCCTTCGATAATTTAACAAAAGCTACACACCTGCTCTCCAGAAAAATGTACATACATCTGCAAAACACTGTGCATATCAAAGGGAAATCATTGCAGGTTAGATCATCTACTAATAAAAAGGCTTTTTCTAACATTACCAATGTTGCTGTTCTCATTGAATTTGTTTTATTAATTACTTTGCCAACAAAGGTCCGTCTAGTCAGTTCAGTTCAGTTCAGTCAAGGCTACGGTTTTTCCTGTGGTCATGTTTGGATGTCAAAGTTGGACTGTGAAGAAAGCTGAGCACCGAAGAATTGATGCTTTTGAACTGTGGTGTTGGAGAAGACTCTTGAGAGTCCCTTGGACTGCAAAGAGATCTAACAAGCCCATCTTAAAGGAGATCAGCCCTGGATGTTCTTTGGAAGGAATGATGCTAAAGCTGAAACTCCAATACTTTGGCCACATCATGGAAGAGTTGACTCACTGGAAAAGACACTGATGCTGGGAGGGATTGGGGGCAGGAGGAGAAGGGGACGACAGAGGATGAGATGGCTGGATGGCATCACTGACTCGATGGACGTGAGTCTGAGTGAACTCCGGGAGTTGGTGATGGACAGGGAGGCCTGGCGTGCTGCGATTCATGGGGTCGCAAAGAGTCAGACACGACTGAGTGACTGAACTGAACGGATGTATATTTTTCCCCTACTTTATATCTGCAAAATTCTGCTTTTACTCATTTGTCTTAAGCTTATTTTGTCTATTTAAATAGACTAACTACATGGTCTCTGCTCAGTAAGTATCTCTGGAATTGGATGGAAACATTGCTAATTCAGGGTCTTTTCTAGGCCTTTGAGAGAAATCACAGTCAGAGGAAAATGTGTTTTTTTAAGTGTTTATCATTAAGGAGGGATTGGGGGCAGGAGGAGAAGGGGACGATAGAGGATGAGATGGCTGGATGGCATCACTGACTCGATGGGCGTGAGTCTGAGTGAACTCCGGGAGTTGGTGATGGACAGGGAGGCCTGGCGTGCTGCGATTCATGGGGTCGCAGAGAGTCGGACACGACTGAGTGACTGAACTGAACTGAATGCTTACTGTGTTCTAAGCTTACTACATGTCCTGTTCTAAGGGCTTTTCATATATTATTTCATTTTATCTTCACCAGAAACCGAAGCGAGGAGTGTGGTTGCTTTCTCATTTGACTGAGGAGGAAGCAGAGTCACAGAAAGGATGAGAAACCTGCCCAAGGTCGCATAGCTAGTAACTGGTGATTCAGGATCAGAACGCAACTCTGTTCGATTTTTAAAGCCTTACAACTGGACTCTCCTGTTAACGAAGACACAGTGATAAAGAATGATTAGGGTGTCCTCCGACGGCTGCTGTTAGCTGCAACAAAGCCAGCAAAAGCTGCTGAACACCCCGAGCTCCCTTACCTGGGTAGCCAGTGTTGAGAAGTCTGGAAAAAGATTGTGCCCACGTTTTTAGGAGTTCAAATGCAAAGGGTTCACGTTGCTTTGATGACAGTGTCAGAAGTTCTGGTCCGCGCAAGCCCCAGCTGCCAATGAGATGCCCACCTATGAGAGACAAGCAGAACCAGTCGTGACTGCGAGTGGGGGACCCCATCAGCTCACACTGCCCAAGGTCTACTTGTTAAAATGCACTCCAGGCCCCGAGGAGAGAGTGAGAAGGGTGGCTGGCGGGTGGGACCTGGGCCTCAAGAACTGGGGAGTCACCCTCTAGGTCCTGGCTGAACTTGCCTGCAAACAGTTCCATGACACAAAGATATGCATATGCCTGTGTGTGTATGTCCTGAATAGAAATATGCAAGCGTCACGCCCACTGTGTCTAGCACAGCTCCCTTTGCAGAGCAGGAGGCTTGATGAATGTCTCCCGATTTGCTTTGATGTGAAACATCATTTTATATGTCTGAGTGAGTGGGAGGAAACAGAGTTCACGCATATTGGTGGAGAGAGTTTTTTTCCTCGTGTGAAAATACACTCCTGGGATGTTCCATCCAGCCAGACCAATGGCCTCATTTTACCAATGAGGAGACCTCCCCCCGACCCAGAGAGGGGCAGTGACTTGCCCAAAGTCACAGAGCAAGTTGGTGGCAGAGTGAAGTCGAAACTGCAGGCTTCATCTAACCCATGGCTGGGTACTGTCTCCCGGCCACGCCCTCCCTTGTGGTTGTCAGACGGGCGACCTGAACGGAGAGTGGCTCTCTGGCTGCGTCCAAGCCTGGACAAGCTATGGGCGGCAGTGCTCACGGTGGCTGGGAGCATGGCTTGCAGGCAGATGGACCCCCGTCACATGTCGGGGCTACCTCTTTCCAGGAGTGAGAAACCCTTCAGGAAGCAGGCGCCCTCTCAGAGCATCAGCCGCCTGGTCTGCAGGACGAGAAAGCGAGTAGCATCTCTCCTGAAGGACCGCAGGGAGCGAAAACGACTCTCCTAAGTCTGTGGGGCCATGGCAGAGCATCTGGCTCACAGCCATCACCCCAAAAGGCTAGGGAGGCAACCCAGAGCAAGGTCTGTGAGAGTCGGAGCATTGGACTTGGGAGGTGCCTTGCGCCCTTGGCAAGTCCTTAGACAAAAAAATCTCTCGATGTTGCCAGTGATTCATGTTCTCAGCTCCCACTGTGCATCCCCGTCTCCCCCTTCACAGTCCAGTGTGGGCCCGAGCCCAGTGTACCTGCCTCTCCCTGCTGGCTGCAACTCCCCACCTACCCACGGGCTCCCACACCCCAGCCCACATTTCACCAGCCAGCAAAATGCAAATGTCATTAGCACGCTGCAAGCTGGTGAGCTAATGTCACCAGACGGCACATGAGAACTGGGGCGGGCTGGAGGGTGGGGGGCGAATTCCCCAGGAGGGGTGGCGTTCTCAGCTTTTCCCAATAAGGGTATGACGGAGAGCTAAATGAATGGCTGCAGCAAAGAGGTGACCGTGGAGACCGTTCTGGCAGCCTCTCTGCAGCTGTGGCTTTTTCCAGGTTCACCATGGCCGCCTGTGGCCCCTGCTTCAACCCCCATCTGGATGATGGATGTCTCGGCCTCTCTGGGCCTCCACCCCCTCCCCCAACTGATGAAGAAGCTCATAGGCGGGACACTCAACCTCCATCCTCTCATTTCCATCCCAGCCCGCACTCCCTAAAATCTGATGAGAGAAGTAGGCCATCCCTTCAATTAACATGGCAGTGGGGAGAGTTGTCCTCTCTCCCAGGAGGAGGTGGCAGCTTTGGACCCCTTGGATCCACAGGCAGAAGTTCTGGGTTCCAGCCCCAACACAGAGCTAACTTGCCCTGAGCACTCATTCACATTCTCCCCTTCATGGGATTCTTATCTTCTCTAGTTGTGAAAGAGGGTGTCAGACTCACCACCGGTCCCAACAATCTTTCCAAGTCAGCTCTAACCAACACCACCCACCCCACCTCAAGCAACTCACAGGCAGAGATGCCAATGTAAGTTTCCTCCTCTCTCTCTTTTTGTTTTGGCCGTGCTGCACACTTGCGGAATCTTAATTCCTTGACCAGGGATCAAACCCATGTCCCCTGCAGGGGAAGTTCAGAGTCTCGAACCCTGGAGCACCGTGGAAGCCCGCGGCTCCTCCTCCTCTAAGGCCCTTACGATGCTGGCACTGATGACACCAGTAGGCACATTAAGGCCCCCTGGAGGCGAGGGCAGGTGTGTGTGTGTGTGTGTGTGTGTGTGTGTGTGTGTGTGTGTGTGTGAGGGCAGGGCACTGTGGGCAGGGTGCCCGGGTGAGTGAAGGCATGGGGAGACTCAGCAGTGGGGAAGGACTTGGAGCCAAAGCTGTCCATGCGGTGGCTGGAAAATGAGATGGAAGAGTCCTGTGGTCAGTTCTTTCCACACATGTTCCCCTTTAATCCTAACATTGCCAGCTCTCCCAGTTTATTGATGAGAAACTGAGGCTCAGAGAGGTTAAATAACGAGCAGAGTCACGCACCAGTTGCATTTGAACTTCAGAGCTGATTTAAGAGAAAAAGCTCTCGACTGCTGTGGGATGCTGCTCTCTAGACTGTTTAAAATAGAAGAACCACTAGAGAAATTCAGAGCCTTCGTGTCATGTAACACATGCAAGGAGTGGGGGAGTTGCGTGTGTGAACGTGTGGACATTGCAAACGTGGGTGGGTCACTGCTGAATGAAGTTGCTGCCCGAAGCCGGGGTCCAGAAACGCTGAATGGAGAGGACACGGCCAAGTGGCCAACGGGGCTGGGGAGTGGGCAGGCAGAGGGCCCGGGCCACCCCACGGTGGCCCCCGAAGCCTTGCTCTGCTGGCTACAAGTTGGGCCTGTGCTCACGGTCCTGCCATGCGGCCTGGCCCACATCACTTATCCCCGGATCCCATGCTCCCCTGACTGCTGCCTAGGGGGGTGGCATGTCCTGCCCTTGGCCTCTTTCTTGCTCACTCTCCTCCATGGCCCCTGGGGTTGCCTGCCCCAGCTGGGGACAGATCCTGCAGACAGAGCCTGGGAGACACCTGCGGCTGCTGCCAGCGAGGGGGGAAGCCAGCCAGGTGGGTGGCACCAGGCACCCGCTGGGGACCAGCAGGCCTGGACTCCAGCCACCAGCCGCTGGCTGTGTGATCACGGCTGCAGCCTCCCTCTCTGACCTCAGGGACGCCCTCCTGAGCTGCTAAGGTGACTGCTTAAGGGAAAAGCTTGCCAACCACAACGTTCCGAGCCCACAGAGAGGGCTGTGCTGGCCAAGGCAACCCCGGAAGTAGGAGAGTTCCCGAGGGAGCAATGACTGGGAATCCAGCCAAGGCCTTTATGTTAAGTCCCCCTGCCCCTCCCCTGGGCCTCAGTCTCCCCATCCATAAAGCAGAGGGTCTTCAGGCTCGGATACTGAGTAGTGCTCGGCCCTCCGTGTCTACTGCTCTTCACCATGATTCCCTGTTAAGGTCACGGCAGGATTTCACTTGTCAGAAACCAGAGGGCCCTTCATGCAGCAGTAAGCTGAGTAACTGCGGCCCGAGATGGGGAAATTTCGACAGGTGGAGAGAGGTTTCATGGCAGATAGAAGGAAGCATGCAGGAACAGAAGGAAGCAGAGCTGCTGGAAGCTGATAGAACTTGGACAAACTCTCTCGCCAAGTTTGCACTGGGCTGGCCCTGAATGAGAAGACACAAGGCATTCTATTTCCTGGAGACCTCAAGGGACAGGAGCACTAATGGTGAGCATTAATGGAGCACCTGCTGTGTACTGGGACTCTGGGGGTGCCAGGTGAGGTACCAACTCTGCCTTAAAAAGTGTTCCTATTACAGGGAAGAGTGACCATACCCAGGTCTCCATACTTCAAAATGGCTTTGGGGGCAGGGGGGGCGCTCATCACTTTGCTTTCAGTTCAGAAGAAGGAGGGGCCCCCTTCCTGCTTGGGCCCCAGGGAAGCCTTCCTGGAGGAGGAGGCAGATTTGAATGCATGGAGATGAGGGCACAGTGGGCAAAGGGACCAGGGTGAGCAAAGGCAGGGAGGCGCTCAAGTGTGCAGTGGGTATTCAGGACTAGAGGCAAGGCTGTCCATAGGGTAGAATGAGAAATGAGACAGGAAGGGGCTGGGTGATTTAGGTCCTTGAAGGCAGGACCAAGGACGATGAACTCTATTCAAAGGCAGTGGGGAGCCACTGAAGGTCATAGAACAGGAACATGCTTTAGGAGACTGAAAATAGCAAGGAGACCAGGCAAGTGGACACAGATAATGAGAGGATGGGAGGAGGCAGGGCAGGGCCTGATGGTGGGGATGGCAGTGGATGGAGGGTTGATGGAGGGGAGGGGCAGGTGGGGGGGTACTGAAACTGGCAGGTTGTGGGGAGGCCACACGGGTGTCTGCAGGGAGATGATGGGTGGATTAGCACATGCGGGGTCTGCATCCCAGCCAGGCCCTGTCCTCAAGCATTCTCTCAGGCAAGCCAGTTCACCTCTCTGGGACTCAGGTGCCTCCCCTCTAAACTGAAAAAAAGAGAGATGTGGAATTCAACCAGATAATCTATGAGAGGTATTCTGAACAAACTAAGTGACTGTTGAAGGCTTGCTTTCTAAAGGTAAGCATTTATTGCTTTTATTAATTAGTGGTGACCATCCCCTATTACAAATGAAGACACTGCAGTTCAAGGTCAAAGAAGTGGCTGGAATTGGCAGTGTTGGGCCTCAAATCACAGGAGAAGCAAATTATGAGCAAATAAATGTGGGATGACTCAGAGAAGAGTCTTGATTTTAAAATATTGCTAAAGAAAAGGGCTGTTTTATGACTTTTGTGCCGTGTGCTTATTAAACCCAAGCTATAAATGTGAACTAATAAGTAAAATGAGTTAAGTTAATGAAAAAAATCAACCTTCAGGATGGATCCATATTACCTAATGGCAGTCCATAAACATAAACATAAAATTTTTAAATACAAGAATGAATTGCAATGCCCAGCAGCTCAAGAAATCTGCAATTTCTCTGCCTTAAAATAAAAGCTATTGATTTTAGCTTGGGTTCTCATTGCTCATGAGTGAGCCTTTGAGAAGTCATAAAGGAAGGAATTATTTCCAATTGTTTACCCACTAAGGATCATATGTATTGAATTTAAATTGTCTCTGATTCCTAATTAGTACAAACCAAATTAGAATCCGAGTACAGCAGATCTGGAAAGGCCCCTGGAGACATGTAAGCTCAGTGTTCTTTGTGTTACAGGCCTGGAACCAGAGGGACAGAGAAGGAGAACGTTGCCCAAGATCACATAGCAGGTCACGGTAGGAGGATCCAGGCCAGAACCCTCTGGGCACCGGGGTCAGCACTCCTCTCTGGTCTCTGCATCGTCTGGGATCAGATTATTAAATCCAAGGTGTGCAAGGCTGTTACCTGGGCCTTAGTCCTGGTGATCCTGTAATAAGAACTTTCTCCTAGCTCTGGGGAAAAGTAATCTGCTCAAGAGAGGACCCTCAAAGCCCAACTCATCCAATACTGGTAGCAAAGGGTGTTCTAATCCCCATAGCACATTGCTATTATGGAACCCTTGAGTCGCTGTGCCCACCCTGCTGGCCAGGCAGCTCAGCCACGAAAGAGACACATGGTGGCGGGGGGGGCTGGGGTTCTGTTCTGAGAGTGGCTGCAGGTTGGCGTGGCCCAGGCCCAGGTCAGTTCCTTCCCGTGTTCCAGTGAGCATGGGGCACAAAGGCCTATTGTATGGTGAGGAGAGGAGGGGTCGCTTAACTCTGCCAGGCTCTCCCTCCCTTTCTCTCTCTCTCTCTCTCTCACACACACACACACACACACACACACACACACACACACGGGGACGACGGAGCTTTGCATGTGGCCCAGGCACGCATGCGTGTACGCATGTATGTTAAGCTTCAGCCCACACTCAATTATGAAGCAGATGTTTAATTACTACCTGAGTGTTATTAATCAACACGATTAATACACAACCCATACCACATAATTACTTTGCAATTACACCGAAACGAAATATTTTATTGCCGAGGGTTTGATAATTAGCCGGCCTCGCCAAAGGACAGGTAT
The DNA here is from genome assembly GCA_006408675.1 of Madoqua kirkii. NCBI lineage: Eukaryota > Metazoa > Chordata > Mammalia > Artiodactyla > Bovidae > Madoqua > Madoqua kirkii. The sequence continues at coordinate 8,623 of SJYC01125803.1, forward strand.
GACGGGCAGCGATTTTTCTTCTCTCCTGCCTTTTCCTTCCTCCCCTGCCCTCTCGTTAATATTCTGGGCCGATGTCCCCACCAGGCAGAGCGAGGAGCCCAGGCAGGCTGCCGGCCTCCCCCCTGCAGTGCTGCTTCTGCCCTGACCCTGGTTTTAATGGGATCCTCATTCGTCCTGTGGAGAAGGAAATGACAGCCCACTCCAGTACTCTTGCCTGGAGAATCCCGTGGGCAGAGCAGCCTGGTGGGCTGCTGTACACGGGGTCGCACAGAGTCAGACACGACTGAAGCGACTTAGCAGCAGCAGCAGCATTCATCCTGGTCCTCTCTGCTCAGCTCTCCAACCTGGAAATCCATGTCTTCTGCAGAAAAGAAGCTGGCCTCCCACCGGCCTGTGGATCGAGAGGCAGCGGCCGGGAGGGGTTACCTGGGGGTGCTCTGCAGGCAGGTGCCGAGAGCCGAGTCTCAACTCTACCAGTTACTCACTGTGACACCTCTGTTGGGTCAACCATGCCTCAGTTTCCCCAGGTGCAAGATGGAAACGGAACAGTCATTACTTTGGAGGGGTCTTGTATTGCATATGATAGAATGCGTAAAGCATTTTTCAGAGCCTGGCACAGTCACACTCCAGCAATAGCTGTTATGACTGCTGCCGTTATTATTTGGGCTTCCTTGCTGGCTCAGATGGTAAACAATCCACTTGCAATGCAGGAGACAAGGGTTCAAGTCCTGGGTCGGGAAGATCCCCTGGAGAAGGGACTGGCTAACCATTCCAGTATTCTTGCCTGGAGAATTCCATGGCAGAGGAACCTGGCGGGCTATAATCCATGGGGTCACAAAGAGTTGGACACGATTGAACTACTAACACATAGCTATTATTTACCCAGAAATGGCCTCTCCAGGATTCCTCCCAATCAGAGAGTCTCCCAAGCATTCAGGTTTTTGGATTCCACTCTCAAGCCCTCACTTAGAGCTCGGTCCTGTCTATTAGGGAACATCTTCCCACCTTGCCCTCTCCCTCTACTGGCTACCTCCATGGGCCCCACTTTCCAAATCCAAGCCTTCATCCTTTCTCTCCTGGTCCACAGCCATTAACCTCCACGCCATCTCCCTGCTGCCCTCCCCTTATTCCATCCTCCACTGGGCAGGGAGACAGGCCCTCAGGGAGCAGAGCTTGGACCATGCCACTCTCCTGCTCAACAACCGTCTGTGACTCACTATTGCCTAAGCCACCTGCCCTCGCTGGAGGGTCGCCACTGCCCCAAGTCCCATCACTGCTTGGCTGCATGAGCACCTAAGCTTTTGAGGATGAATGAAGGACTGAACGTCTTGCACGTCTTACACAGGCATTCACACCCACTGAGCCGGGATGCCCCAGAACGTTTTATGGACATGCATATCTCCATGGACTTGGGTTTATCTTGGAATTTGAGTTTTATTCCTCACTAGTTATTTCCCCTCCACTCTCCTCCCACAAATATCTTCAAACCAGTTGCATTTAAGAAGGATTCAGGAGTTCTCTGAGGACCCAGTGGTTAAGACTCAGGGCTTCCACCATAGAGGGCATGGGTTCAATCCCTGGTTGGGAAACTAAGATCCTGCATACCACGTAGTGTGGAAAAAGGAAAAACAAGCAAACAAAAACCCTGAAGCAAAAACAACCACATCCATAAAGAAAAAATAAAAATAAAAATCCATATTTTCAGACCCAGAAACCACAGGTCCAGCTGAGCAGAGAGGCTCTATCAGGAACTTCCAATGCAGGGCCAGTGTGTGGTCTGCTTAAGAGGTGACTGCAAGGGACATGGTGGCAAACCCAGCACAGATGGCACGAGAGAGCGCAGAGGGGTGGTGGTGGTGTGCTGGTGTGCAGCTGTGCCCGGTGTGCTTCAGGCACACCTTGCTTTGCACAGACAGGGCCAACGGAGCTACTTCTCATGTGACTTAACTCCTTCAGTTACAAAAATGTCAAGACCTGTGAGTCATTCACTTACTTGAAGTGAGAAATAAAGTTGCTCCGTTGTGTCTGACTCTTTGCGACCCCGTGGAGAGTGTAGGCTACCAGGTTCCTTCGTCCATGGGATTCTCCAGGCAAGAATACTGGAGTGGGTTGCCATTTCCTTCTCCAGGAGATCTTCCTGACCCAGGGATTGAACCTAGATCTCCCACATTGTAGGCAGACACTTTATGTCTGAGCCACCAGGGAGGCTAGAGTTCATTTACTTGGTAAACATAAAACTCTGGGCTCTGGAGTCAGCCCACTGGTGGAATTCTGTCTCCACCTCTGGCTAGCTATGTGACTTTGGGAAAATCCCTGAACTCCTCTGAGTTATTAGCCTCAGCTGTTCAGTTGCAAAGTCGTTTCCAACTCTTTGCGACCCCATGGGCTGCAGCACTCCAGGCTTCCCTGTCCTTCACTATCTCCCAGAGTTTGCTCAAACTCTGTCCATTGAGTCAGTGACACCATCCAACCATCTCATTCTCTGTTGTCCCCTTCTCATCCTGCCCTCAATCTTTCCCAGCATCAAGGTCTTTTCCAAAGAGTCGGCTCATCACATCAGGTGATCAAATTATCGGAGCTTCAGCATCAGTCCTTCCGATGAATATTCAGAATTTATATCCTTTAGGATTGACTGGTTTGATCTCCTTGCTGTCCAAGGGTTAGCCTCAGTAATTAGCTGCAAAGTGAGGCTAATTATAGCTCCTACCAATAGCATTCTTGTGAGAAGGTCATGGACCCTCTGATCACATTGTTTAGCATATGGGATGAGCCAGACAGTGTTAGCTATTTTGTAATTATTAGTAAGAATAATGGGGCTTCCCTAGTAGCTCAGATGGTAACGAATCTGCCTGCAATGCAGCAGACCCAAGTTTGATCCCTGAATTGGGAAGATCCCCTGGAGAAGGAAATGGCAATCCACTCCAGTATTCTTGACTGGAAAATTCCCTGGACAGAGGAGCCTGGTGGGCTACAGTAGTCCATAGGGTCACAAGAGTCAGACACGACTTAGCGATTAAACCACAGTAAGAATAGTAAACCCTGAGAACATATAGAAACTCAGTGTCTAAAGCAGAACACGGCATGTAGTTCTAGACCTATGGGTGGAGAAGTTCCTGCAGAATCATTACAACAGAGGGCAGGAAAGTGATATTTGTCATTCATTTATTCATTTAGCAAATGCTCCCGGAGTGCCAACCATATAAATCTCTGTGTTAGGTGCCACGGGAGGGCAGAGGTCATGTGGCAGATGTAGTTTACAAGGAGATGGGGGAGGGCAGAGGCTGGGAAGTGCTTCAAACCTTCATTTTAAGATTACTCACTGCTGTACCTCCAAAGGTTCAAATTGCTGGCCATCCCCAGGTGCTGGATGGGACGGATGGCAGCACGGATGAGCTGTGGGAAATAGCTCCTAGATGAGTGGGCTCCGGTCCAAGGAGAAGGTGAAGAGGAGGAGAGGCAGAGGGCACAGCCCAGGCAGTGGCTCAGGGGCCTTCCCTTGCATGACAGGTGGACGAAGCAGCCAACAGGCTGTGCTCTGGCGGAGACGTGAAAGGGGAGAGGAGAGGGAACCGGTGGTCACGGCTGCAGCAGCAAAGCCTGGGCTAGCGGGGAGCCAAAGGGAGTTCACGGCGGGGCTGATGGGAGCCATTTCAGGTCCAGGATTTTCCTTCCTTGTCTGAAGTTCAAGCCTTGTTCTTTGGAGCTCTGAAGCCTCCCTCCTGGGAACCTGATGGGAACACTTCCAGGGCACGTCAGATCGAATATTTCTCTTGCCTGGAATTTACATAACGCTCCCAAGTCAGCCACAGGGCAAGGCCACAGGGCCAGTGCCCTGGCCACCAGCTTCCACGGACGCAGAACTAACCCAGATGACACACAGGGAGCGTGGCCCTCCAGGCAGATGCAGGGAGGGGCGTGCAAAGCCAGGGAGCCGTTGTCCTCGCTTGGAGCCAGCCGGGCTCGCTGCTGGCACTCGCTCAGCTGGGCCCCCTCCCTCCCCTGACCCATTCTGGCTCTTCACTCACACATACACATACAGACATGCACACATGCACACAGGTTAGCACACGCACACATACAAGCACACGCACCTGCCAACACCCAAGGCAAACTCCAGCGCTGGATTAAAGTAATAAGGTCAAAAACGTCAAGAATGCTGACCACAGGGCGGAAACCTTTGCTCTGGTCTCAGCTCTGGGACAGCCTTGCTGTGAGCCCTGGGCTTCTGTTTCCTCCTCTACAAAATGAGACGTGTGTGCTAAGTCACTTCAGTCGTGTCCGTCTCTTTTCGACCTCATGGACCGTGGGCCGCCAGGCTCCTCCCTCTGTGGGATTCTCAAGGCACGGATACTAGAGTGGGTTGCCATTTCCTCCTCCAGGGGATCTTCCCAACCCAGGAACTGAATCAGTGTCTCCTAAGTTTCCTGCACTGGCAGGCAGGCTCTTAACCACTAGTACAAGGATCTTCGATGCTCACGTGAATGGAAGTGGGCCAGGTCCCCGCAGATGGGCAAAAGTGAGATGAGGAAGAACCTGAAGAGCCTGAGTCCCTGGGGTGACATGCCCTGTACCTGGGAGAAAGCCAGCCAGGTGCTGAAAGATTCAACAGTCTTACAGCACTGGGGAGAAGGGGGAGGTAAAATTCAAAGGCTGAGCCCTTGGTTCACTATGAGATTGGAAACCCTATGTGAACCCCTCTAAGCCTCAGTTTCCTCACCTGTCAAATGGGTTCAATGACATTTCTCATTCGTAAAGTTAAACAAGAAGACACAAGGAGATTGCCAAGCACGGTGTCTGGGCCCACTTAGCCTCAGTAAGTGGGAGCTTTTGTTAGTGTTACAGTTACAGCTCCAGCCACATCACATCTGGGGGAAACCCCAGCTGCAGCTCCCTCACTGCTCTGTGCTGCCCTCAGGCCAGCAGGGACTCTGGGAAGTGGCCAGTCCTCACAGGACGGAGCACAGCCCTCCCAAACCCCTGCTAGCCCACTCTAAAGAGGTGCTTGCATTACAACACCTTCAGTTCAGTTCAGTTCAGT
>SJYC01125805.1:0-14119 GCA_006408675.1 Madoqua kirkii
TGTGTGTGTGTGTGTGTGTGTGTGTGTGCGCGTGTGATGGGATATTACACAGCAGTTAAAAACAAGAACTGCTGTCACGCGCAGCAACACAGAAGGATCATGATCACTGTGTTGAATGAAAGAAGCCAGGACTGGAGGACCTCAATGTGTGATTCCATTTGTATGACGTTCAAGAACAAGAACAATAGCTTGGTTGTGCCTGAAGCCAGAACAGTAGGTACCTGGGGGTAAGCGGGGATGAGGAAAGGAGAATGTCAACTGGGGTGGGACACAGGAGCGCCTCTGGGCTGGTGGGATGGGTGCCTGCCAGCTTCCCTGGCCTTGGCTTGAGCCTCTCCTTCATCTGTCACGAGGCCGTGCAGTACTCTTTGCTCCATCCTTTCCCATTCAGATCCATCCCTGCCCCCAGGGCCACTGCACATCTTGCCATCTCAAACCAGAACCCTCCTCTCCCCAGCTCTGCATGGCCAGGCTTCACCTCCAGTTTGGTCTGCATGGTGGTTATTCAGCCCATAAAAGAATCACTGAGCTGTATACTGGAGATGGATATATTTTACTATATATGTATTATCCCTAAAAGGATTTTTGTTTTAATTCCCAGAAGATTGAACTTCCTTGGTGATCCAATGGCTTAGACTCCACACTCCCAATGCAGGGAGCCTAACGTGGGGTTAGATTCCTGGTCAGGGAACTAGAGCTCACGTGCTGTAACTAAAGACTCTGCATAGCACGGCAAAGGCAGAAGGCCCCACACGCCGCAAGGAAGACCTGCTGCTGCTGCTGCTAAGTCGCTTGTCATGTCCGACTCTGTGCGACCCCATAGACGGCAGCCCATCAGGCTCCCGTGTCCTTGGGATTCTCCAGGCAAGAGTGGGTTGCCATTGCCTTCTCCAATGCATGAGAGTGAAAAGTGAACATGAAGTCACTCAGTCGTCTCCGACTCTTCGCGACCCCATGGTCTGCAGCCTTCCAGGCTCCTCCTCCATGGGATTCTCCAGGCGAGAGGACTGGAGTGGGTGCCATCACCTTCTCCGCCCAAGAAGACCAAGTGCAGCCAAATAAATAAATAACCAGAGGACCCACGGGACCCAGCCATCTCTAAGGCATGTCAGCTCTATCATTTTATGATTCTCAGAGCCTGGACCATGATTCTTAGACTCTGATGCTAGAATCTGAGGGTGGTATGTTCATTTGATTCTTTCTCTTCCCTTTCACTTGCCAAGAGAGGCCCCTGCTTTGGCTCGCTCTCCCTCCCTGACTCTGTGTAAGTCAGTCGGCCACTCCTGGCCTCATCACCCCATCTGCAAAAAAGAGAGGGTCGTGCTGCCAGGACTCCCCTCCAAGAAGGAGAAACATGGTCATGCACGGGAAATGCTCTGAGCATCACAGAGCAAAAATGCTAACTGCATTCCCAGAATTGCTAGCAGATGTCTCTTTGCATGGGGTCAAGTACATTCAGGCAGAATTGCAATTACTACAGCGAGGGTGTGGTTTAAAACTCAAACTTGGCCCATGTGTGTTTCTTCGGTGTCAAGGGATCTAGAGATGGTGGCCATGAAACAAAAGTCATCATGGGAAGTGGACAGCCACCGGTTTGACCTGGGAAAGCGCCGGTGCTAGTGTGATCCACAGGCGCTCCGGCCAGGACCGAGCTGGGCTCATCCTTGAAGGAGACAGAGGCAGCTCCTGGGCTGGGGCTTCTGCTGACCTTTCAAAGGAAAGAGAACTGAAGCTGGAGTCTGGGGTCCTGCATTCCAGGGTTGCTTCTGCCTCCAAATGCTGTATGACATAGTCCACCAACTTCTCACCTCTAGAGCCTCAGTTTCCCCACTGTACTATAAACGGATGGACTAGATCTTATTTAGAGATCCTTTCAGCTAGAGTTGTTTGTGCTTAGTCGCTCAGTTGTGTCTGACTCTTTGCGACCCCATAAACTATAGCCCACCAGGCTCCTCTGTCCATGGGATTTTCAGGCAAGAATACTGGAGTGGGTTGCCATTTCCTTCTCCAAGGAGAAATGTTTATGAGCTTGTCAACTGCTTACTTCTTAAAGTCAACATTAAACTATGTCCCTTCTTGCTTAAAACCTTATCTACTGCTTCTTATTCAACTTAAAAGTCCAAATCCACGATCAGATCCTCATAGTTGGCTCCCTGCCAACCTCCCCAGCCTCAGCTTGAACCTCTCTCTCATGTGTCACTAGATCCCAGCCGTAATGCTCTTCCGTCAAGCCTACAACACTCAGATCCATTCCTGCCCCCAGCCTTTGCACATCCTGCCCTCTTACCTCGGAACCGTCCTCTCCCTAGCTCTGCATGGCCAACCCTTGCCTGTTTCAGGACCCTGACTCAGAGCTCTGCTCCTCAAAGACCTTCCCTGAGCAGAGAAGCAGTTCCTCCCTGCGTTTTCTTTTTCTGCCTCATTCCACTGATTAAAACATGGAATCCTTGGAGGAACTCGGGTTTTCTTGTTTTCTGTCTTCTGCACTGTGGTGTAAGTTCCATGTGGTCAGCCACGGTGCCTGTCACCATTAAACCCTCTGACATCCACACAGTAGACACTCCGTATATATCTGCATTTCTTTTCTCATCCTCTTAGGCAGCACTCCAGAGCTCCTGCTGCCTTCTGAAGCTCATTTCAGAATTTCCCAAAGAAAGAAAATGTTCAGGTATAGAGGACCCGGCAGGTACTGTGACGATGCCAGTCTCTCTGTATCCTTGTGTCGTTTAATTCTCACTAGAGCCTTCAGAGACAGGATTAGTTGGGTAACTGAGGCTCAGAGATGAAGAGATGTGCCCACAGTCACATACCTGAAGGCCTGAGCTTGGACACAGGTGGCTCTGTGCCCTCTGCGGGCGGGTGGCTCCATCCCTCCAGGCTGTGCTTTTCTTGTCTGTAAAATGGGGCTAAGGCCTCCTGCCTGTACTGCAAGCTGTGTCCTGATCAAGCAGGATAATTAAGGAGGGACGCTTTGCCCACTGGCAACAGCGGCAGCTGCACTGATGTTGAAACGGAGGCTTGCTTTGCCTGCCCCTCCCAGAGGCAGCCAGTGAGGGGAAAGAGAGCCTTCTGGAGTCAGACTGCCCTGTATTGGATTCCTGCTGCATCCCAGCTCAGAGCTGAGTGCCCTCAGGCACACAATACATGTCTTTGAACTTGAGTCCACTCTGCAAAATGAGAAAAATAATTCCCTCCCCCACTCCCAAACCCTGCCCAAGTAGTTAAGAACATTAAGCGCAATCACCTATGAAAAGGGCTTTATTCCTTCCAAAGCACTGTGCAAATGTTGCTTTTGATGTCCTGTGGATTCCAGCTCTCCGCTAAAGAGAGAGAGAGGCACCTGTAGGTGAAACAGGCGCTGGCTGTGCTTCATGGGCCTTCACGGCATGCCCAGCTCTGCAGGACACCCTCTCAAGCAGTCTGGTTTCCCCTTGCAGGAGGCCAGGGAGGCAGCTTTCATGGAGGGAGGGCAGGGTGGGAGCCAAGAGACCTGAGTCCGGGACACTAATGCCCTGAACCTCGGGGCCACTTGCCCTGGAGGTAAAATGAGCAGAAACGCGTCCGCGAGGCCATCACAACGTTCCCAGCAGCACGGCCCACAACAGCCAAAAACCCTGGAAGCCACCTGTACCTGCCAGTTCTGCAGAGACACAGGACCAAGAGCAGTTTCACATATATACCTGTGCATATCTATGTATCTCAGAGATGATATCACACATATCATATATGCACAATATTACATATGCGTAAGACACCTGTGTGCGTATATCCTGAGAGATTTCTCTGAAGGAACTGCTTCATGCTGTTGTCAGGCTGGCAGGTCCCAAATCTAAAAGGTGGGTTAGAAGCTCAGATGGGAGTTGATGCATTCTCGAGGCAGAAGAGGCAGCATTCCTTCTTTCCTGGGAAACCTCAGTTTTTTCTCTTAAGGCCTTTTAATTGATTGGATAAGGCCCTTCTACACACCTAAAGTCAACGGATTGCAGATGGTCTAACCACGTCTACAAAAGACCTTCAGGGCAACGCCTCGACTGGAGTTAGCTCCGGCCACTGGGTCCGGCAGCCCTGCCAGGCTGACACACCACACCACCTCGTAGGGTTTGCTCTGGCTGCCCTGGTGACTTACCACCGACGCGGGGCTTATAGCAAGACACGGTTACTCTCTCACAGTTTGGCAGGTCAGAAGTCCTTTGAAATGGGACGCAGCAAAAATCAAGCTGTTAGCAGGGCTGTGTTCCTTCTGGAAACACGAGGGAGAAGCCTCTTCCAGGTTCGAGATGCCGCCTGTGTTTCTTGCCTCACAGTCCCTCTGTCTTCAACGTCAGCCAAGGCCAGCCTGCATCCTCCAACACTCCCCTCTGCAGTCAAACTCCCCTTTGCCTCTTTTGAGGATCCACGCGATTAGACTGACCCACCCAGATCATCCAGGATAATCTCCCATCTCAAGACCCTTCACTTGTCTACAAAGTCCCTTTAGCCATGTAAGAAAATAAATCCAGGGGTTCCAGGAGGCATCAGGACGTGGGCTTCTTTGGGGGCTCACTACTCTGCCTACTACCCCACTCGGAGGCTCACCACCAGTGCAGGGGACACACCTTGGTGCCACCACCCACCCAGGGAGATGGATGCAGTGTGATCAGAGTTGGGCTGTAGGTGGCTTTCCCAGCACAACAGGACCCCCGACAGCCGTCCAGACCCCATGGAAGGCCCAGAAGAGCTCTCCGGAAATAAGAGTAAGATCAGCTCAGAACCCCAAAGGACTGTGAGGTCTGACAAAGGATTGGCTGACTCCCTGCATGAGTGTGCTGTGCACCCACAGGTCAAGGTGCAAGCCCCTCTGTGACCATTTTGGTGGTCGTGTTCTTGTCCAGTTGCTGAGTCGTATCTGACTTTTACAGCCCCATGGACTATAGCCCGCCTGGCTCCTGTGTCCATGGGATTTCCCAGGCAAGAATACTGGAGTAGGTTGCCATTTCCTTCTCCAGCGGATCTTCCTGACCCAGGGCTTGAACTCCTTGCATTGGCAGGCGGATTTACCCTTATCTTCATTACTTGTCCAGTGATTCTGATCCCTGGTACCACAGTCTTCACCCTAAGCACTAGCTAAGAGCTTCACACATGGTAGAAGCTTTGTCAGGGCTCCTCCAAGGTCCCCTTTTTGTGTGTTTCTTCCTCCCAAGGCCTGCACCTGTCCCCCTAGTGAGAAGACTGTGCTTGGGCTGCCAGAGCCCTTTGTCCCTGTGTTTAGGGAACCAGAAGCGTCTGGGAGCTTTCTTGCTCCCCCATAAGCTTGGGTGGCCCTCAGCCAGTGTCTGAGGGCATGGGCAGATGTGAGCCCAGCTTTCCTGTCTCAGGTTGAGACAGACTCAGAGATGCAATCTACACCCCAGAGTTGCCGGTGGGGTCAGGGAGCAGCCTCTGCAGGACTCAGCCTGACTTTGCTCCCTTTCTCGGCTTCTTTTCCTTCCCCATTCTGCTCCCATTTCATACTGGTCTCTTCCTGAATAAATCCCTTAGTCACAAATGCTCGTCTCAGAGTCTACTTGTGGGGCATCCAGACAAGGATACATATGTGATCTCACTTAACATCAACCCTTCAAGGTGAACGCTGTGATGATTCCCACGTTTCAGATGAGGAAACTGGGGCCAAAGAAGTTTAACAATATGCCCAAGAGCGGGTTTACAGAGGATGAGATGGTTGGACAGCATCACTGACTCAATGGCCTTGGGTTTAGACAAGCTCCAGGAGATGGTGAAGGACAGGGAACCCAGGCATGCTGCAGTCCCTGGGGCCGAAAAGAGTCGGACGCGACTGAGCGCCTGAACAGCAACCAAGTTACAAAGTAAGAGGCCGAGTGGGATTTGAACAGCTGTCGGTCTGAGACCAAGCATTCCGGCCTCCCTTCTTCTCTGTGTGACGGCTTCCCCAACCCCGTGGAGATGTGAGAACGTGGAGGAGGAGGCTGGGGAGAGACAGCTAGTAAAGGACGACGGGTGAAAAGCCCTTGTGGGTCTTGGGCTTCATCGAAGTAAAAAGCAAACACAAAGAAACCAGCTTCGTCACTCGCCAGCTCAGGCGCACAGTGTGACCTGAGGCCCATCTGTCAGGCCTCCGGGACTGCCTCTCTCGCTTCCCGAGCAGGAACCCTCTGGACTCTCCCCCTCCCAGCCAACGCAAGGCCCAGCTCAGGCAGTGGTTTTCTTTCTCAGCAGAGAAGGAGGGCTCTGGGGGGCCATGGGGGCTGGCAGGTCCTTGCTTGTGTCCAAGGGGCTGAGGAACAAGGCTAGGAAGGGGCTAAAGACTTGCTCTTCAGTGCCTTGGTCCCCTCATCTCCCCATGGGGTCCTTTCAAAAGAAAGGAAAAAAAAATCAGAGACAGATCCCTCTTTGCTCCTAGTCTTGGAGATGGCCTGGGTTTAAACCTTGGAAACAAAGGCTGATCCCTGGGCTGCACGAGGCCAGGCAGAGGCGGGCAGCAGTAATTATTTCCCAGCTGCCATCATAAATTCCTTTTCTGTGTGTTATTTACCTGCCCAGCAGGTTCCATCTGGGCAGATGACGGGCAAATCAGCCTCCGCTTTAGACGGGAGAGAGCACTCAATTACAGATGATCACGAAAGGGGGAGTCTTTATTCTCCTGCAAGTCCCCGCATCCCAGAGACCCAGGTGACTTTTAAAGAAGGAAAACTCAAGGCAGAAGTAAGGTGTGGATCAGGGCTGATGACTGCACACGGCACCTTCTCTGGTGCTTCCAGTTTCTCTTCCCTGCTGACCACCCTTCTGGGTTTACCAGGATCCACAGCAAATTTAGCCACCATAGAAGAGCACCATGACTTAAGATTACATCATGCACCCTCATAAGAGGAATCTAGCATAAAAGATAAGAGCATTTAACAACTGTTCTAAGGGGGAAAATCGGTCATTAATGAAGTGCTGGGGGGTGTAAGAGGAAAGAAGTACAGGCCAGGGAGGGCTTCCTGGAGAGGTGGACGGTAACACCCTTGGGGTCAGGGCAGGTAAAGGCAAAGGAGGAGTAATTACCGTGCAGCTACCATTTGTGGCATGCCAGGACGGAGGTGGGGGCCTCACTTAGCCTCTAATCATTAAATGAACCCAGCAAGGTAATCGTGGTTAATGATTAATGATTTGGCCCAGTTCACAAAGGCAGTGATGGTGGTGGTTTAGTGGCCCAGTCACGTTCAATTCTTTGTGATCCTGTGGATTGTAGCCGGCAGGGCTCCTCTGTCCATGGGATTTTCCAGGCAAGAATGCTGAAGTGGGTTGCCCTTTCCTTCCCCAGAGGATCTTCCCAACCCAGGGATCGAATTTGAGTCTCCTGCATTGCAGGTGGAGTCTTACATTGTGGATTCTTCACCAACTGAGCCACCAGGGAGGCCCCAAGGTAATCTTACCAGTCCACTTTATAGATGAAAGAATGGGATAAGAGAGGTTTGGCTACTTGCCCAAGGTCACTAAGCCAACAGGAAAGAAAGCTAGGATTTAAGCCCAGGTCTACATGTCCTGCCCTGTGCCTTAAGTCATGATCAGCTGGGCACAGAAATCAACAGTAAGGGACCTACCGTGCTGTGGAGCTCCGAGCTGAGAGAGAGTGCTTCTGTTGAAGCAGCGTAGGCAGGCTTCCTGGAGGAGGTGTCTTCCAAATGTGGAAGCTTTGGGCCATCAGAGAAGGGAGGAAGGGCATTCCTGATGGACAGCATTATGCAGGGCAAAGGCACAGGATGGGAGTGCAGAGAGGTGTTAGTGAACAGCCTCACTTAGTAGATGTTAAAGGGGCACTGCTGGAAAATAAAAGTCCCCAAGATGATCCACTCAGGTAGTCTGGCTATCTGGGTGCTGGTGCTCCCTTTGGTAACAATCTCTTATCCTGGATCTTTGCTCGGTTCATTCCTTTATTTCACTCACGTCTCTATTCAGATGTTGCCTCCTCCAAGAGGCCTTCCTGGACCGCTCTGTCTCAGGCAGCTCCCTGCTCCACCAGTTACTCCTGGAGGAAAGTTCTGGGGGATGCAGGTTTTGTTCACTGTTTTCCCAGCATGGAGAATATCGCCTAGCACTGAGTGGACATCAACATACGTTTGTGTAGTACCAAGATGTGGAAGCACCCTGTGTCCATCAACAGATGAACAGATAAAGATGTGGTATACGTCTACAGTGGAATATTACTCAGCCACAAAAGGGATAAGACATTGCCATTTGCATCAACATGGATGGACCTAGAGATTATCACACTAAGTCAGACAGAGAGAGACAAATGTATGATACAACTTCCATGTGGAATCTAAACAAAAAATACAAATCAACTTGTTTACAAAATAGAAACAGACTCACAGACATAGAAAAGAAATTTATGGCTACTACAAAGCAAAGTGGGGAGAGGGATAGATTAGGAGGATGGGATTAACAGATACAGAGTACTGCATATATAAAATGGGACTCCCCAAGTGGCTCAAATGCCAGAGACCTGGGTGCAATTCCTGGGTCAGGAAGATCCCCTGGAGAAGGGCATGGCAACCCACTCCAGTATTCTTGCCTGGAGAATCTCATGGACAGAGGAGCCTGGCGGGCTACAGTCCATGGGGTCACAAAGAGTCGGACACAACTGAGCGACTAAGACACAGACATGTATAAAATAGGTAAACAACAAGGATTTGCTGTGGAGCACCGGGAAATGTATTCAATATCTTATAATAACGTATTACGAAAGCGAATCTGAAGCTGTACACCTGAAACTAACACGACACTGTGAATCAACTCTAATTAAATTCAAAAAAATACAGTTATGACTGGCTGAATGGATGAGTAAATGAATGGCCCCGACCGACTCTCTGATTACCGACTTCCCCAGTAGGACCAGGGAGTGGGGAATGGGCTATGTGAATAAGCACAGTGATGGTCAGGTCTGGATTTGTGGGTTGGCTTGTCCCAAAGCCAAGTTCTCGGGTCCCTGGGGCTGGCAAAGGCAAGGGCCTGGATGAAGGACCCTGAGAGCGACGAACCAGAAAATGTTAACACCGCTCATCAGCGCTAGTGTGCCGTGGAGTCCTGACTTTTTTTTTTTTTTTTGAGCCACATCTTCGGAGTCCAGAGCTCTGAGAGCACACTATCTTTTCATCCGTTCCCAAGGCAGGAGAGAGCCTCTCAAGGGTCTGACGGGGCCAGACAGACTGAGATTCCTGAGGAGCTTGGCTGCTCCATTTCCTGCGCACTAAAGCAGAGTGGAAACCCAGTGTCTAGGAACCCAGAGCTCCGTTGGCCTCGCACAGCGGTAGCACATGGGCATTTAAAAATAAAAACAAAACTATGAACGAGTCAGCAGTATTTAACAGTTGGAAAATATCTCTTTAAAAATCCAAGTTTTGGACTTCTTTTTTTTTTTTTTTGCAGAAGATTTTTAAAATATTGGAACTAAAATGTAGCTTCTCTCCTCGGCGGGAGTGTGTCTTGAAGCTCACCACAGTCACTCCCAGACAGTCAAGTCATGGTTTAAATGCCCATTATTGTTGAGCCTGGGCTCCTGGTTTGTCACTCAACCTATTCACTTATTTGCATTAGCTGCTTGGTCCACTTTGGAATTCGAGTGACTCCTGGTCTAAGCACCCTTTGCCTCAGTTTCCTCACTTATAGAGTGCAAATGATCTTTCCTCCTAAAATCAAAGACGAGGAATGAAGGTGGTCAGACTATGGCTGGTACCTAATTGATGCTCCATAAATATTTCTCCATCCCCTTCCTGTCTGGCTGAACCAACCCAGCCCCTCATCCTCCAATCAGCAAATAAATGCCCAGCAACACCTTTATGCCCAGAGCCGGGCATGACCCTGGGATGCGTCTGAACAACAAATGGACATGTCACTGCCTCCGGCACTTCCAGACCATTGTTAAATCAAATCACTATTATTAAATCCAATCAGTCTGTAAATCTGGTTTGAGACATGTGCCACCATGGCAATAAATAGAGTGGAATGCGAGAGAAGACGACGGAGGGCCTCCCTGCAGGCTGAACACGGAAGAAAGAGAAGGGCCTGCTACGTGCAGAGGCAGGACAAGTGCCCTAAACAGGGAACAGTCTCTGTGGGGCCCCTGAGGCAAGAAAAGGGCTTGCCTGGTTCTGGGAACTGGAATGGGGCTGAGGGGCAGGGATGGCAGGGGACAGGCAAAGGGAAGGGTGTGGGTGAAGGGACCTGGGGAGGAGGCAGGGCCAGACTGCCACAGGAGCAAAGGTTTGACTGTAAGTGCAGTGGGGGCACAGAATGCTGGGAGAGGCAGGTGGACCCAAACCGCCTCATTGAAAAAGGAGGCAGGAGAAATGACCTACGCAGAGAGTAAAGCCATGCCCTTCACCTGGACTCGCAGAGGGACGCCGCCCCACCCCCCCACGGCTGACTCACGCTCCTCTCAGAACACAAGCACCTGTGTGTGTCCAGCCACAGGCCACCCGGGCGTTAAGAGGCAGACCCGCGGGATGAGGGTCTCTGGCTTCAGAGATGGGTTTCCGGTTTTAGCTCTGCCTCTATCACCTGCCAGCTGTGTGACCTGGGGCAAGTTACTTAACCACTCTGTGCATCTGTTTCCTCCTCTCTAAACCTAGGGAAAAGTAAGGCAGCTAAAGCCCCGTGCACAGAAGTTGAGGTGCTAATGCTGCTGACTTTGCAGGCGGCAGACACGGGGACAATCCCCAAACACCTGCACTCCACGCACTGCTGGACGCAGACTTTTGCTTAGCTTTCCGTTCCAGGAGAGCCTCCTTTCTGCTGTGTCCCTCTAACTCTGGAATGTAAAGAGTGATTTATATCGCCTATCTCCTGCCGTCTTTCGTCCAGCCCGTTAACAGAGCTTTTACCATTGTTCCATTTTACTGATGAGAAACAGCGGAGGGAGGTGTCGAAGCTCCAGGCCCGAGGCCCCACAGCCAGCAAAGGAACAGGATGAGGGCGCAGAGCCTAGTTTCCAAGGCCACCTTGCCCTGCACGCACTGCAAGACATGCTGAGAAATCACCTCGAAACATATTAAAGAAAAAACAAGTCCAGCAGGGGCTCCATGTACAAATGGGGAAGCTGAGAATCCATGAAATGGCCTTGTAAAAGAATACAGGCCCCAGGAGACACGGAAAGCCACAGACAATCTGCCCTGTCGCCTTTCTATCAGGCTCAAGGGCTGATCCAGAGACCTACCGGAATCCTTAAAGAAGTCAGCCAGACCCTGACTCCTGCTCCCAGCTCATGTCCATCAGGAGACCCCCCACAGAAGGGGATTCCTCTTGGGTGCATCAGGTCAGGCAAGGTTAGCCTTCTCCGAGGTAGGGCTTTACCTCTGCAGGTACCTGAGAACCCTGCAGAGAGCACCCAGAGAGGGAGAGGTTTGCAACAGGCAGCGAGACCCAGTGAGAAGCGTGAAGGCCCTGGAGTCCACAGACCTGGGTTTACCACCCAGCCGCCCACTTCCTCAGTGATGTGAACAGACCCAGTGACCTCAGTCCTCTCATCTGTGAAATGGGGACAAAAGTCAGCCCTATCTCAGAGGGTGTCCTGAAGATTAAACGATCACTGGGGTAATAATCTATACAAGCTCCCCAAGTAGTTTCTGACACATGGAAGGCACTGGATAAACCTCTGCCTCCTAATTGGTTGCATTCTAAGAGTCCTTTGGTTTGGAGTTGGAAAGAGATAAAAAGCGAACTCTTTGACCATTGTTGGTACTCAGCAGGCATCTAGGGTGCTCAGATCAGAATACCCCTGCCCTCCCAGCTAGGCCCTGACCAGTGCGTACCCCTCAAAGGCAGTGTATTGCTTCATTCTCAGCATCACTTCTAAACCTTGGGTTTGTTCTGATTATTCAGCTGGCCACACAGAACCACAAGGATCTGCTTGGTGTCTGTCTCCAGGACCAGAGAAGGGCTTACTAAGGACAGGGATGGGTGGATGTTGATTCTACATTCCCAGCCCCAAGCAAAGCCTCTGGTACCAGCTGGTGCCAAATAAATGTCTGCGGCATGATGGATGAATGAATGACGGCAGCGTCCCTGTGGAAGCATCAGACAGGCACTCTGTCCTTGCTCAGGCTTCTCCTGAAATGGAACGATGATCTCCACAAGCACTGCGTAATAAAGAGGGCGCTGGCCCTGTAAGGGCAGGGAGCCCAGCCGTGCTTACACCGCAGCCTGAGAGGAGCCGGCCTCCGGAATCCCAGGCACAGACTCCAGGGCCCTGGGCTTTATCTCCCTGCTTTCTCCTTCCTCCCATTGTCCCCGCCTCGCTTCCCATAGCCCCAGGCCAAGGGCCCAGCTGTGTATGGAGGTCACTCAGTGGCCCCGCTGGCCTGAGGTTCTGGGCAGAGCAGAGCGGCCAGTTCCCTTTCTGCGACACTCCTTTCCCAGGGACCCTCCCTGTCACAGCTTGGTTTTCTCAGAAACTGGGAGGCCTCCACTTGCCCTGATCCTGCCCGCAACCCCAGCTGGCTGGTAGTCCACTCCGGAGGTCCCCAGGAAGCCAACTGATTAGCTGAAGTGGGGATTATGCCACCAAGCTCCAGGCCAAATAAGTAACCAGGCCTGGTAACTGCAAATGCTAAATAAGGGCCACTAGGAAGGGCATGGAATGGGGGGTTGGAGGGAGGGGGCACACCCAGCCCTCCCCACGCCCCCAGCCGAGGGTGAAGTCCATGGAGGAAGAAGGCACGTGAAAGCACCAGGAGTCTATGGCTTTCTTAGAGCTCAGGCTGCTCAGAGCAACTCAGAGGCCTTAATTCCAAACCCTGGACTGGAGGTGGTGAGGTAGGTTTTCCACTGAGGGGAAGACCCAGAAGATAGAAGGCAGGGGTGGCAGGTGGGGCTCAGCACCAAGCCTCATCTTCTAAGTATTTACAGCTGCTGCCACAGAGCAGAGCTCCCGTGCCTGGCAGAGACAGGCAAGAAACATGCCTCATCGATCCTGGTCTTCCAGTGCGGGTGGGATGGGGACCCCCAGCCCCCAGGGGCTGACTTCTTTCCCTCCTACCCATCTTGCCCAGCTCCAGCTCCTTTGACTCCAAAGACACTCTCTAACTGTCACAGAGAGGGATGGAAAATGCAGAAGACAAGATCTCCAGTGAGTTCAGTTCAGTTGCTCAGTCGTGTCCGACTCTTTGCGACCCCAAGAACTGCAGCACACCAGGCCTCCCTGTCCATCACCAACTCCTGGAGTTCCTTCAAACTCATGCCCATTGAGTCGGTGATGCCATCCAACCGTCTCATCCTCTGTCATCCCCTTCTCCTCCCGCCTTCATTCTTTCCCAGCATTAGGGTCTTTTCAAATGAGTCAGTTCTTCGCATCAGGTGGCCAAAGGATTGGAGCTTCAGCTTCAGCATTAGTCCTGCCAATGAATATTCAGGACTGATCTCCTTTAGGATGGACTGGTTGGATCTCCTTTCAGTCCAAGGGACTCTCAAGAGTCTTCTCCAGCACCACAATTCAAAAGCATCAATTCTTCGGCGCTCAGCTTTCTTTATAGTTCAACTCTCACATCCATACATGACAACTGGAAAAACCATAGCCTTGACTAGACAGACCTTTGTTGACAAAGTAATGTCTCTGCTTTTTAATGTGCTATCTAGGTTGGTCATAACTTTCCTTCCAAAAAGTAAGTGTCTTTTAATTTCATGGCTGCAGTCACCATCTGCAGTGATTTTGGAGCTCCCAAAAATAAAGTCAGCCACTGTTTCCCCATCTATTTGCCATGAACATGCCATGATTTTAGTTTTCTGAATGTTGAGCTTTAAGCCAACATTTTCACTCTCCTCTTTCACTTTCATCAAGAGGCTCTTTAGTTCTTCTTCACTTTCTGCCATAAGGGTGGTATCATCTGCATATCTGAGGTTATTGATATTTCTCCCAGCAATCTTGATTCCAGCTTGTGTTTCTTCCAGGCCAGCGTTTCTCATGATGTACTCTGCACAGAAGTTAAATAAGCAGGGTGACAGTATACAGCCTTGATGCACTCCTTTTCCTATTTGGAACCAGTCTCTTGTTCCATGTCCAGTTATAACTGTTGCTTCCTGACCTGCATATAGGTTTCTCAAGAGGCACTCATCTCCTCTGGTGTTCCCATCTCTTGAATAATCTTCC
>SJYC01125807.1:0-15233 GCA_006408675.1 Madoqua kirkii
GTTAGATTTTGTCTCCTCAAGCTGTTGGAAGGTGCGCCTCAGAGAGCTGAAAAGGGTTACAATTCCAGTGCAGAGAGATTGGCTATTCCAAACACTCATGCTCTCCTTCTAGAGTGAAGAACTATGGCTGGAAAAAGCCTGCTCAACCAGGAACTACATTTCCCAGGCTCCCTTGCACCTTTGGGGCCATGTGAATCATTTCCACCAATGGGAGTGGAAGTGATGTGAACCCTCCTAGTCCAACGTGATGAGAAAGCAGACAGACCCTCTCTACCTTTACTTCTTTCCATGGTGACCTTGGAAGCCACATGTTGAAGATGAAGGGAAATAGCAGCCCTCAATTCTGTATGGTACGCCACTTTCCACTTTCACTGAACTGTTGCTGAGCAAGAAATAATTTTGCAGTGTGTTAAACTACCGAAGTTCAGGCTTTACCTCTTATAGCACTCAGTTCTGCCCTAACTAATACACTAGTCTTAGATTCTCATTTATTACAACCAGCTCATCTATAACCATTATTGAGAATGCTGAGAAAGACCCTGGCAGCCCCAAGGGTTCAGCTAGAAGTCCGTTTAATTCAGGAAGAGCACTTCCTATGCCTGGCCCTATCTCACCAATGTGTAAAAGCTTCTCTGGTAAACCCATTACTTTACCTCCACCCCCATGCACAGTGATGATTCTTTCCTCCCTTTTTTCGAAGCCCTGCCTCTCACTGGAGTTGTCCGTACCCCTCGTCACCATTTCTACATCTTCCACTCACTTCTCAACCCCCTCCAGTCTCGCCTCCATTCCAGCTCTCCTGAGAGAGAGAACCAGCAAGCATCCTCTCTCTATACCCGTCAAGGTCTGGAGCACCTGGACTTCTTGAAATCTCAATTCCTGCATCACATGGCCTCCCCTTTCAGAGGCACAGCTGTCCATACAATGTGTCTACAAAGCCGACTCCTTCTGACCCTCATGACAGCTCAAAAGATCATTCAGCATTTCTAGAAATTCCGAGAAATGTGTGTTAGGCAACATTCAGAAAAGCAAGAACAGGTAAAAAAGAAACCATCCTTGCCCTTGAGAAGCTTTCAGTCCAGGGAGGGTAATATATCCCCACTTTTCAGATGAGGAAACTGAGGCTCAGAAAAGCTAAGTGTCTAAAATAACATAGCTGATTTGCGACATCTTGCCCACTGACCCAACACATAGGAATCATCTGAAAAAGAAGATAAACAAAGATGATGTACTTCCTTCAAAAGACTAAAAGCAGAATTTCCAAATGGAGGCAAAGAAAAGAAAAAGAACAATCCCAGGCTCACCTTCTCTTCTACTTTATTTTATAATGTGTACTATTCTAATAAAAGTCAAGCACTCTTAAGCAGCCCCCAATGAGATCTAAGGAGATGTTTTCATTTTAGCTCCATGCCAAATAGTCCAATATTATATTGTTAAAATTATTTAACTAATTATGAAATCACTGAAAGGTTACATCCCTTCTCTGTGCTTCAGTCTCCCCTTGGGAATGATAAGGAGCTAACCTAACAGTCACTGAGGCTCCCTGCAGTCTTCAGTGTCTGTGACTCTAGAGTTCTCTTGCTTGCTGATGGAGGCACTGCCTCCCCGGTCCACCTGCCCCTCTGATAAGTGAACATCTTACTGAGTGTTTATCCAGTGTGACACAGCGTGGTCGTGTATCTCTTATAACAAACATATGAAGTAAGGGCTATCATTTTATCAATGAGGATACCAAGATGCAGCCAAGTTTAAGTAAATGGCCCAGGGATGCACAGCAAGTAGGTGGTCAAACCAGGATCCAAATCCAGCAGTCAAGCTCTCAAAGGCTATGTTGGCAAGACCCACAGTCCCATCTATCCACAAAAGGCTTTGCCTATAGCTTCTGCAGAGTGGATGGCAGACCATAGGTCCCCACCTCGCCGACAGGATCAGGAAGGACGCCTGGCCCAGGGCAGCCCACTCTTTGACCACTGGCAGTACCAGGCACAGCCTGCTGGGGAAGGCATTCAGGTAGGCTCGCCTAGGGAAGCTCCAACGGCCCTTGTCATGAGACTGAAATCTAAGAGAACGCAGGGTCCCCTCACCAGGATCAGAGTCCAAGTCAGCAGCCACTGCTAGTCAAAGCCGAGAGAGCATGGAGCCGCCCTGGAGGGCCTGGTGGGAGTTTCGAATTCCTCACATGTTTCTCTGGATCTAGGAGCTTGGAAGCGGCCCACTTTGGCTCCTCAGATTGCCTTGAACTCTGGATACGTCTTGACAGCCACCTCCCTCGAGTGGCTCTGGGGCACGTGGTCCTCTGTCCCCCCCGCCACCCCACCCCGCAAGCAGCTTGCTGAAACCAGCACCTCTGAGCAAACCAACTCGCCTTCTGCTTGCCAGACACCTTTGCTGGGTCTGCCGGCACCTTTACAAAACCAACACTCTCCTTATAAGTAAGCGATTGGCTCAGGCACTGGACTTTTCTGTAACACAGAGATTTGTGCTGTCACAATATTTACTGTAATAGGGTTTGACAAATAGAGCAGTGGTGTGAGAGACAATCTGTATAAAAGAGGGAAAAAGGGAGAAAGAAAGGAGGTGCTTTTTTTTTTTTCAATAACCCTTCTGAGCTCAAGAAAATAGAAAAAGCAGAGTGCCTAACAGAGGGGAGAAAAGTCAATTAAATCACGATAATTACTTCCGCTGCGGTGCCCGAGAGCAGCATGAGCGTCTATTAATTAGGATTTCCATGCTGACTGTGGCCGTTTGACTTCAACGAGACTGCCAGTGGGCTCAGTAATAACGGTTCTCCTGGAGAGCGAATGTGCGAAAATATTTTCACCCTGACAATTAACAGTTTTAAAGAACCCAAGACACACCCACACCTACACACACACACACACACACACACACACACACACACACACACACAGAGCTGGGTTTCCTGGGCCCCTGTGATTAGCATGAAATGTAACCCCCCACCTCCAACTCCAGAAGCCAAGATATCCCAACCCCACTCCTTAAAATCAGCAGCTCCTCCCAGGTCTCTAATTAGCACTGAGATGCTTCTGAGGGTGCAGATTCCTACACAGGAGCACAGACCAGGAGGCTGAAGAAAGTGGGTGGCATAGTTCTCTGGTCCACCACTGCCTCTGGCAAGACCACTCAGGAAAAAAGCCAGCTTTAAGGCAACGTTGAAGGAAGGACGTTCAGCAAAACTTGACTCCACCCTCAGAACCACATTGACATCTAGAAACCAGAAGCTTCAGTACAGGTGGGTATTCTAAATGATCCACAGAATCTGGGTCTGAGATGACGCTCCCTGTTCAGATAGGCAAATGCCTGCAGCATCTGCTCACGGGGGCCTCTCCAGCCTGTCTCTAGAACATCAGGGTCAGGACCGCTGTGAGAGACGCTGGGCCACTTGGCAAATGGAGAAGCTGAAGCTCAGGGAAGGCAGACCAGGTGCTTCCAGGACCAGGACTCAGGCCTAGGCTTCTCGAGTCCCAGCCGGGTCTCAGACAGATGCAGGACACTGGGCCAACCATGCCTCAGAAGCCCGTGCCACCTCCCCACCTGCCCTGATGCGCTGGAAACAGAGAACCCTGGCTGGGAGCCTGGGTGGGGCACCCTGCCACGTGCCCTCTGGCCCCCTGGTGGGGCTGAGCCAGGAAACCCTCCGGCTCTGGGGCCCCAGGCTCGCCCCAGCCTCAGAGCCCTGGGCAGAGGAAGGTCAGGGTCAGGGCCCAAGAGAGCTGTGTCCTGGAGGATGTATAGAAATAGCGTCCCCTGCTTGGGCGGGGCTCGCGGAGGGAAATGGGCTTTCCTGTCATTCACCGTCTGTCCTGCACCGGCCAAGTCAAACAACAGAGACTCACCCACATCACACACCTAGCCAGAGGCAAAACCTGGATATCCTGACTGGCAGGCTACTGCTCCCAGCCCTCCTAGCCTAAAACATACTCACGGCTAAAAGGAACAGATATGGGCACTCAGCGTGGAAAGAACTGCAAGTCTGTGGACAGACTCTCTGGCTTCTTGGATGGATGATCTCACTACGGGACCCCCCTCTCTGGCTTCAGCCAGCCCATGTACAAAGCAGGTACCTCTGGGGATCGTTGGCGGGTTGGATATGAGAGATCGGCGCCGAGGGAAGCGCCTGGACCACAGTGGCTAAGGGTTTGGACCCAGGGAAGGATGGCCTGCTGAGACTTCAGGTCCTGAGGCCTTGTTTTCCCATCTGGGAAGGAGATGGGTGGGGAAACGCCACCATGGTAGCTGATGTGCCTGAGGCACTTTGTATCCTACCTGGATGATGTGGGTACGTGCTGAGTCTGCACTGGGGACGGTGTGCGAGTCCTTCCGCGTCTCAGTGGTGGCTGGAGTGGAATAAAGAATTCCCAAGCCTCCCCGCCCCCATAGTAGAATTACTCATCCACACCCTTGCCACAGCCTCACATGGGCAGTGATCGCCTGCCCTTTGACTTCGGGCCTGAGTGAGTGACTTGCTTTGACCAGTAGGATGTCAGAGCAGAGCGTGGCTGTCCCTGCATAGCTGGGAGGGCCCTCTTGGGGACTGGACAAATGCCATAAAAAGAACATGTCTCAGTAGTCTGGCCTGTGGAATAAACACGCATAGAGCAGACCTCAAGCCGCAGTAGCTGCTAGTCTAAGGAGGATGAGACACGTGGTACAGACCCAAAGCCCGAGTCCAGACCAGCCTGACCTAGGTGCAGCTGCCTCTCAGCCCACAAACAGGAGAGTAAATGCAGCTTTAAGCCACTGAGCTTTGGGATCTCTTGTTATGCGGCACTATTTTGATGATAACAAATGCAACTCCCATTGTCCTACGAGGAAGAGAAAAGTGACTTGCTCAGCTCATGATGCTGGCAGAGAGCAAAGCTAGGGCTGCTACCCAAGACGGCCCCCTGAGACAGGCCCTCGAGCTGCGTCTCCCGCAGGCCAAGGCAGTGATGCCCACCAGGCATCCCCTGAGGGGTTGCTGCCAAGCAGACCCCTACACCCTCCCTTCCAGCCCCACACTTTTCTGAGCAGGGGCTGGGGTGGGGGGTGTTGGTTGCAGTAGCCCCATCAGACTGCATCCAGGCCACCAACCCGAGCTCTGGGACCAGAGCCCAGCTGCCCACAGGAGCAGATCCCTTGCCCTAAAGGTTGCCCTCACCAGGATGGACACTGATTTATCACCCTCTCACTCGCCCTTGGCAGGGACAGACCTGGGTGAAAGGGAAGGAGAGGGAGAGCAGACAGCAGTCAGAAGAGGAGGTTGTCAGGTTCTTGCTGGGCCCACCTTCCTCCTGCACGTGGACAGCAGGTAGCCAGGGAGCCAGCTCCTTTGTATAAATCTACATTTACTTAGAAAATTAGAGATACCAAGGGAAGATTTCATGCAAAGATGGGCTCGATATGCCACCGAATTTGGAAAACTCAGCAGTGGCCATAGGACTGGAAAAGGTCAGTTTTCATTCCAATTCCAAAGAAAGGCAAAGCCAAAGAATGCTCAAACTACCACACAACTGTACTCATTTCACACGCTAGTAAAGTAATGCTCAAAATTCTCCAAGCCAGGCTTCAGCAATACATGAACCGTGAACTCCCTGATGTTCAAGCTGGTTTTAGAAAAGGCAGAGGAACCAGAGATCAAATTGCCAACATCCACTGGATCATGGAAAAAGCAAGAGTTCTAGAAAAACATCTATTTCTGCTTTATTGACTATGCCAAAGCCTTTGACTGTGTGGATCACAATAAACTGTGGAAAATTCTTCAACAGATGGGAATACCAGACCACCTGACCTGCCTCTTGAGAAACCTGTATGCAGGTCAGGAAGCAACAGTTAAAAGGCAGAGGAACCAGAGATCAAATTGCCAACATCTACTGGATCATGGAAAAAGCAAGAGTTCCAGAAAAGCATCTATTTCTGCTTTATTGACTATGCCAAAGCCTTTGACTGTGTGGATCACAGTAAACTGTGGAAAATTCTGAAAGAAATGGGAATACCAGACCACCTGACCTGCCTCTTGAGAAATCTGTATGCAGGTCAGGAAGCAACAGTTAGAACTGGACATGGAACAATAGTCTGGTTCCAAATATGACAAGGAGTATGTCAAGGCTGTATACTGTCACCCTGCCTATTTAACTTATATGCAGAGTACATCATGAGAAATGCTGGACTGAAAGAAACACAAGCTGAATCAACATTGTCGGGAGAAATATCAAAAACCTCAGATATGCAGATGACACCACCCTTATGCAGAAAGTGAAGAGGAACTAAAAACCCTCTCAATGAAAGTCAAAATGGAGAGTGAAAAAGCACAGCAAGACACATACTGATCATGTTAACAAAGACTAAACACAAAGAAAGAGTATTAAGAGGAGCAAGGGGGTAGCAACAAGTAACATACCAAGGAAACCCTATGCGCCTAACAGATGATCTTTCGGCAGAAACTGTGCAGGCCAGAAGGGAATGGCAGGATATATTTAAAGTACTGAAAGGGAAAAATTTACAACCAACATTACTGTACCTAGAAAAGATCTCATTCAAAATTGATGAAAAATTAAAAGCTTTTCAGACAAGCAAAAGTTTAAAGAATTCAGTGCCACCAAACCAGCTTTATATCAAATGTTAAAGGGACTTATGTAGTCAAGATATAGAAGAGAAGAAGAAAACAAGATCTACAAAATCAACCCCGAATAATTAAGAAAATGACAATAGGAAAAGATATACCATAATTATTTTAAATGTAAATGGACTGAATGCTCAAATCAAAAGACACCAACTGGCTGAATATTGATACAAAAACAAGACCCATATATATGCTCTTTACAAGAAACATACTTCAGACCTCAAGACACACAATGACTGAAAATGAGAAGATGGAAAAATATATTCCATGAAAAAGAAGCAAAAGAAAGCTAGAGTAGCAACCCTCATATCAGACAAAATAGACCTTAAAATGAAGATTCCAAGAGATAAGGAAGGACACTACATACTGATCAAAGGATCATCAGTCCAAAAGGAAGACATAACAATTGTAAATATCTATGCATCCAGCATAGGAACACCTCAATACATAAGACAAATACTAATAGACATAAAAGGAGAAATTTACAATACACAATAATAATAGACTTTAACACCCCACTCATACCAATGGACAGATCATCAAAACAAAAATTAAGGAAACACAAGTCTGGAGTGATACCATAGATGAGATGGATCTCATTAATATCTTCAGGACATTCCATCTAAATGCAGAAGAATACACCTTCTCAAGTGCACATGGAACATTCTCCAGAATAGACCACATCTTGGGTCACAAATCAAACCTCGGTAAATTTAAGAAAATTGTAATTGTATTAAGTATCTTCTCAGACCAAAACGCTATGAGAGTGGATATCAATAACAAGAAAAAAATCTGTAAGAAACACAAACACATGAAGATTAGGCAACATGTTCCTAAATAACCAACAGGTTCCTGAAGAAATCAAAAGGGAAATAAAATTTTTAGAAACAAATGATAATGAAAACACGACAGTTCAAAACCTGTAGGATGTAGCAAAAGCAATCCTAAGAGGAAAGTTTATAGAAGTGCAATCCTACCTCAATAAATAAGAAAAACATCAAATGGACAAACTAACTTTATACCTAAAATAACTGGAAAAAGAACAAACAACAACAAAAAAAAACTTATTAGTGGAGGGAAACCTATCATAAAGATCTGAGTAGAAATAAATGAAAAATGAAAGAAACAATAGGAAAATTAATAAAACTAAAGGCTGGTTCTTTGAGAAGATAACAGACCTTTGACCATAGTCATCAATAAAAATGAAAGGAATCAAATCTACAAATTTAGAAATGAAAAAAAGGTTACAACAGACAATGCAGAAATACAGAGGATTATTAGAGACTGTTATGAACAACTATACAGCAATAAAATGGATAACATAGAAGAAATGGATTCTTAGACAAGTTCAATTTTCCAAGATTGAACCAGGAAGAAATAGAAATTATGAACAACCCAGTTACAAGCAATGAAACTGAGGCTGTGATCAAAAATCTCCCAAAAAACAAAAGCCCAGGACCAGATGGCTTCACGGGAAAATTCTATCAAAAGTTTAGAGAAAAGCTAATGCCTATTCTTCTGAAACTCTTTCAAAAATTTGCAGAGAATGGCACACTTTCAAACTCATTCTATGAAGCCACCATTACCCTGATACCAAAACCAAACAAAGAAAACACAAAAAAATTAAACTACAGGTCAATGTCACTGAGGAAAATAGATAGAAAAGTCCTCAACAAAATTTTAGCAAACAGAATTCAGCAACACATCAAAAAGCTCATACAGCATTATCAAATTGGGTTTATTCCAGGGATGCAAGATTTCTTCAAGATACACAAATCAATCCATATGATACATCATATGAACAAATTGCAAGATAGAAACCATATGACAATCTCAATAGATGCAGAAAAAGCCTTTGACAAATTCAGCACCCATTTATGATTAAAACTCTTCCAAAAATGGGCATAAAAGGAACTTACCTTAACATAGTAAAGGTCATATATGATAAGCCTATGAAGATCCAACCAGTCCATTCTGAAGGAGATCAACCCTGGGATTTCTTTGAAAGGAATGATGCTAAAGCTGAAACTCCAGTTCTTTGGCCACCCCATGAGAAGAGTTGACTCATTGGAAAAGTCTCTGATGCTGGGAGGGATTGGGGGCAGGAAGAGAAGGGGACAACCGAAGATGAGATGGCAGGATGGCACCATGGACTCAATGGACGTGAGTCTGAGTGAACTCTGGGAGATGGTGATGAACAGGGAGGCCTGGTATGCTGCAATTCATGGGGTTGCAAAGAGACAGACATGACTGAGTAACTGAACTGAACTGATGGCAAACATTGTTCTCAATGTTGAAAAACTGAAAGCATTCCCTCTAAGATCATGAGCAAGACAAAGGTGACCAGTTCCCCTACTATTATTCAACATAGCTCTGGAAGTTCTAACTACAGCAATCAGAAGAAAAAGAAGTAGAAAGAATCCAGATCTGTAAAGAAGAAGTAAAGCTCTTACTGTTTGCAGATGACATGACACTGTACACAGAAAACCATGAAGATAGTATCAGAAAATTACTAGAGCTAATCAGTGAATTTAGCAAAGTTACAGGATACAGAATCAATACACAGAAATCAGTTGCATTTCGATATACTAACAATGAAAATTCATAAGGAGAAATAATGGTATCAATCCCATTCACCATTGCAACAAAAAGAATTAAATATCTAGGAATAAATTTACTTGAGACAAAAGAACTGTACACAGAAAATTATAAAATGCTAATGAAAGAAATCAGAGATGGCATAAACAGATGAAGAAATATTCCATGTTTCTGGGTAAGAAGAATCAATATTGTGAAAATGGCTGTACTACCAAACACAATCAACAGATTCAGTGTGATCCCTATCAAATCACCTATGGCATTTTTTCACATAACTAGAGCCAAAAATTTCACAATTCACGTGGAATACACAAAAGACCCCGAACAGCCAAAGTAGTCTTGAGAAAGAAGAATTGAGCTGGAGGAAATCAACCTTCCTGACTTCAGATTATACTACAAAGCTACAGTCATTGAGAGAGTATGGTATGGACACAGAAACATAGACCAATGGGACAAGATAGAAAGCCCAGAAATAAACCCATGCACCTATGGGTACCTTATTTTTTACAAAGGAGGCAACAATATACAATGGGGTAAAGACAGCCTGTTCAATAAATGGTGCTGGGAAAACTGAACAGCTACATGTAAAAGAGTGAAATTAGAGCACTTCCTAACACCATACACAAAAATTCAAAATGGATTAAAGACCTAAATGTAAGACCAGAAACTATAAAACTCTTAGAGGAAAGCACAGGCAGAACACTCAATGACATAAAGCAAGTTCCTTGATGATCCACTTCCTAAAGTAATGGAAATAAAAGCAAAGCAGGACCTGATTAAACTTAAAAGCTTCTGCACAGCAAAGGGAACTATACGCAAAGTGAAAAGACAACCCTCAGAATAGGAGAAAATAATAGCTAATGAAACAACAAAGGATTAATTTCTAAAACACACAAGCAGTTCATGCAACTCAATGCCAGAAAAAACAACCCAATCAAAAAGTAGGAAAAAGACCCAAAAAGACATTTCTCCAACTACGTACTGATGGCTAACAAACATGTGAAAAGATGCTCAACATTGCTCCTTATTAGAGAAATGCAAATCAAAACTGCAATAAGATATCACTTCACACTGATCAGAGTGGCCATCATCAAAAAGTCTACAAATGTTAAATGCTGGAGAGGGTGTGGAGAAAAGGGAATGCTCTTGCCCTTGTTGGTCAGAATGTAAATTGATACAGCCACTATGGAAGATGGTGTGGAGATTCCTTAAAAAAAAAACTAGGAATAAAATCACCATATGACCCAGCAATGCCATTCCTAGGCATATACACTGAGGAAACCAAAATTGAAAGAGACACATGTATCCCATTGTTCACTGCAGCACTATTTGCAACAGTTAGAACATGGAAGCAACCTAGATGTCTGTCGACAGATGAATGGATAAAGAATTTTTGGTACATATACACAATGGAATATTGCTCAGCCATAAAAAGAAACACATTTGAGTCAGTTCTACTGAGGTGGATGAACCTAGAACCTATTATACAAAGTGAAGTAAGTCAGAAGGAGAAAGGTGAATATCGTATTCTAACGCATATATACTGAATCTAGAAAAATAGTACAGAAGAATGTACTTACAGGGCAGCAATGGAGAAACAGAACTGACCTCTGGACGTGAGGGGAGGGGAGGAGAGGAGAGGGTGGAATGTATGGAAAGAATAACATGGAAACTTACTTTGCCATATGTGAGCTAGATAGCTAACAGGAATTTTCTGTATGGCTCAGAAAACTCAAACAGGGGCTCTGTGTCAATCTAGAGGGGTGGG
Source organism: Madoqua kirkii (assembly GCA_006408675.1). Classification (NCBI taxonomy): domain Eukaryota; kingdom Metazoa; phylum Chordata; class Mammalia; order Artiodactyla; family Bovidae; genus Madoqua; species Madoqua kirkii. The sequence goes on from SJYC01125807.1 coordinate 10,989, forward strand.
ATGGGGAGGGAGATGGGAGGGGGGTTGAAAAAAGGAGGGGATATATGTATACCTATGGCTGATTCATGTTGAGGTTTGACAGAAAACAACAAAATTCTGTAAAGCAATTATCCTTCAAGAAAAAAAAAAGCAACAACAAAGAATTTTTCAGTTTGCTATTATCCAGACTGTCAAAGGCTTTAGCATAGTCCATGAAACAGAAGTAAATGCTTTTCTGGAATTCCCTTGCTTTCTCTATGATCCAGCAAATGTTGGCATTTGGTATCTGGTTCCTCTTCTTTTTCTGTAACCAACTTAAAGATCTGGAAGTTCTCTGTTCACTTAATGCTGAAGCCTAGCTTGGAGAATTTTGAGTATAACCTTCCTAGCATGGGAGATGAGTGCAATTGTATGGTGGTTTGAACATTCTTTAGCACTGCTCTTCTGGAACATTGGGATGAAGAATGACCTTTTCCAGTCCTGTGGCCACTGCTGGGTTTTCCAAATTTGCTAACATATTTCACACAACACTCTAATAGCCTCATAATTTAGGATTTTAATAGTCCTGGTGGCATTCTATCACCTCCACAAGATTTATTGGCAACTGTGCTTCCTAAGGCCCACTTAACTTCACAGTCCAGAATGTCTGGCTCTGAGTGAGAGACTACTCCTTTGGGTCATTAAGATTTTTTTTTTTTTTTGTACAGTTCCTCTGTGTATTCTTTCCATCTATTCTTAATCTCTTCTGCATCTACTAGATCTCTACCATTTCTATCCTTTATTGTGTCCATCTTTGGATGAAATATTCCTTTGATAGTTCCAATTTTCTTGAAGAGATCTCTAGTCTTACCTTATTTGCTGTTTTTCCTCTATTTCTTTACATTGTTCATTGAAAAAGGGCTTCTTGTCTCTCCTTGCTATTCTCTGGAACTCTGCCTTTAGTTGGGTGTACCTTTCCCTCTCTTACTTGCTTTTTGTTTCTCTTCTTTCCTCCATTATATGTAAAGCCTCCTCAGTCAGCCACTTTGCCTTCTTATATTTCTTTTCCTTTGAGATGATTTGTTCACTGCCTACTATACAATATTACTGACCTCTGTCCATAGTTCTTCAGCTCTCTGTTTATCAGATCTAATCCTTTGAATCTATTTGTCACCCCAACTGTATATTTTAGGGGATTTTATTTAATTTGTTCCTTGATGGCCTAATGGTTTCCGTCCCTTTCTTTACTTTAAACTTGGATTTTGCTATGAGGAGCTGATGATCTGAGCCACAATCAGTCCCAGGTCTTGTTTTTGCTGACTGTACAAAGCTTCTCCATCTTCAGTTACAAAAAATATAATCAGTTTTATCTTGGTATTGACCATTTGGTGATGTCCATGTGTAAAGTTGTCTCTTGTGTTGTTGCAAAATGGTGATTACTATGACCACTGTGTTCTCTTGGCAGAATTCTGTTAGTATTTGCCCTGCTTCATTTTGTGTTCCAAGGCCAACCTTACTTGTTACTCCACGTATATCTCGACTTCCTACTTTTGCATTCCAATCCCCTATGATGAACAGGACATCTTTTTTTGATGTTATTTCTAGGAGGCCTTCTGGATTTTCATAGAAGTGATCAACTTCAGTTTCTTTGGCATTTGTATTTGGGGTATAGACTTGGATTACTGTTGAACTGTTTACCTTGAAAAAGAATTGAGATTATACTGTTATTTTTAAGGTTGCATGCAAGTACTGCATTTCAGACTCTCTTATTGATTGTGAGGGCTACTCCATTTCCTCTAAGGATTCTTGCCCACAGTTGTAAATGTAATTGTCATCTGAATTCAATTTTCCCATTCCCGTCCATTTTAGTCCACTGGTTGCTAAGATGTTGATGTGTTCAACTCTTGTGACCCCTAGTAGTCCACCAGACTCTTCTGTCCATGGGATTTCCCAGGCAAGAATGCTGGAGTGGGGTGCCATTTCCTTCTCCAGGGGATCTTCCTGACCCAGGAATCAAACCTGGCTTTTGGTGCATTGCAGGTGGATTCTTTATCTGAGATAATGGTCATTGCTTGATATGTATTCTGGCTACCTTGGTTTCTTTACTTTTTGAAATTCATTTTAATATATAGATGCGTATTGACAGTTCATACAGACACAAATATGTACATGAATCACACTATCAAAATTATTTGTGTTTTTACCTGTTAGTGACTTTAATCAGAAGAGCTCAACATATTTCTACATAGAATTTAAATCCACAGGGAAGTAGTGGGCAAGAAGTAGTCCTTTTCTAGATTCCAGGCAGCAGTCTAGGCCTTGTTTCCTACATAAGCAATCCACTCTTGCTACATTTAGATAAATTTCAGTTCAGTTCAGTCACTTAGTTGTGTGCAACTAAGATCCCATGGACTGCAGTACATCACCAACTCCCAGAATTTGCTCAAATTCGTGTCCCTTGAGTTGGTGATGCAATCCAACCATCTCATCCTCTGTAGTTCCCTTCTCCTCCGCCTTCAATCTTTCCCAGCAACAGGGTCTTTTCAAATGAGTCAGCTCATCAGGTGTCCAAAATATTAGAGTTTCATCTTCAGCATCAGTTCTTCTAGTTAATATTCAGAACTGATTTCCTTTAGGATTGACTGTCTGGGTCTCCTTGCAGTCCAAGGGATTCTCAAGAGTCCTTTTCAATTCCACAGTTCAAAAGCATCAATTCTTCAGCACTCAGCTTTTATTAGATAAATTTACTAATATGTGAAACCTTGTATCCAATGCTGTCACCATCTCTGATCTTTATCTCTAGTATCTATTTTCCTTAATTTCCCCTTACCTAGTGTTGCTTAGAGATGGTTAGATAGCATCACTGACTCAACGGACATGAACTTCAGCAAACTCTGGAAACAGTGGAGGAGGGAAGCCTGGTGAACTGTAGTCCATGGGTTCACACAAAAAGTTGGACATGACTTAGCCACTGAACAAGTGTTGCTTAATACTAGACACTTAAGCTGAAAATGAAATAATTTCAACCCATGCTGTTACTGAACCTGCCATTTAACATTCTCCATTACACATCTCTTTATTTGTTTCAGTCTTCCAAGCGCAAGTAAATAGTCATAACAAGACCCTTCAGTTCAGTTCAGTCGCTCAGTCGTCTCCGACTCTTTGCGACCCCATGAATCACAGCACTCTAGGCCTCCCTGTCCATCACCAACTCCCAGAGTTCACTCAGACTCGTGTTCTTCAAGTCAGTGATGCCATCCAGCCATCTAATCCCTTCTCCTCTTGCCTCCAATCCCTCCCGGCATCAGAGTTTTTTCCAGTGAGTCAACTCATTGCATCAGGTGGCCAAAGAATTGGAGTTTCAGCTTTAGCATCATTGCTTCCAAAGAACACCAAGGACTGATCTCCTTTAGAGTAGACTGGTTGGATCTCCTTGCAGTCCAAGGGACTCTCAAGAGTCTTCTCCTACAGCACAGTTCAAAAGTATCAATTCTTTAGCGCTCAGCCTTCTTCACAGTCCAACTCTCACATCCATACATGACCACTGGAAAAACCATAGCTTTGACTTGATGGACCTTTGTTCACAAAATAATGTCTCTGCCTTGAATATTCTATCTAGGTTGGTTATAACTTACCTTCCAGGAGTAAGTGTCTTTTAATTTCATGATGGGAATCACTATCTGCAGTGATTTTGGAGCACAACAAAATAAAGTCTGATACTGTTTCCCCATCTATTTGCCATGAAGTGATGGGATTGGATGCCATGACCTTCGCTTTAAGCCAACTTTTTCACTCTCCTCTTTCACTTTCATCAAGAGATCCTTTAGCTCCTCTTCACTTTCTGCCATAAGAGTGGTGTCATCTGCATATCTGAGGTTATTGATATTTCTCCCAGCAATCTTCATTCCAGCTTGTGTTTCTTCCAGCCCAGCATTTTTCATGATGTACTATGCATAGAAGTTAAATAAGCAGGGTAAAAATATACACTTTGACATACTTATTTTCCTATTTGGAACCAGTCTGTTGTTCCATGTCCAGTTCTAACTGTTGCTTCCTGACCTGCATATAGGTTTCTCAAGAGGCAGGTCAGGTCGTCTGGTATTCCCATTCCTTTCAGAATTTTCCACAGTTTATTGTGATCCACACAGTCAAAGGCTTTGGCATAGTCAATAAAGCAGAAATAGATGTTTTTCTGGAACTCTCTTGCTTTTTCCATGATCCAGCGGATGTTGGCAATTTGATCTCTGGTTCCTCTGCCTTTTCTAAAACCAGCTTGAACATCAGGAA
>SJYC01125808.1:0-15661 GCA_006408675.1 Madoqua kirkii
CACAGTTTATTGTGATCCACACAGTCAAAGGCTTTGGCATAGTCAATAAAGCAGAAATAGATGTTTTTCTGGAACTCTCTTGCTTTTTCCATGATCCAGCGGATGTTGGCAATTTGATCTCTGCTTCCTCTGCCTTTTCTAAAACCAGCCTGAACATCAGGAAGTTCACGGTTCACGTATTGCTGAAGCCTGGCTTGGAGAATTTTGAGTATTACTTTACTAGAATGTGAGATGAGTGCAATTGTGCAGTAGTTTGAGCATTGTTTGGCATTGCCTTTCTTTGGGATTGGAAGAAAAACTGACCTTTTCCAGTCCTGTGGCCACTGCTGAGTTTTCCAAATTTGCTGGCATATTGAGTGCAACACTTTCACAGCATCATCTTTCAGGATTTGAAATAGCTCAACTGGAATGCCATCACCTCCACTGGCTTAGCTCAACTGGAATGCCATCACCTCCACTGGCTTTGTTCGTAGTGATGCTTTCTAAGGTCCACTTGACTTCACATTCCAGAATGTCTGGCTCTAGATGAGTGATCACACCATTGTGATTATCCGGGTTGTGAAGATCTTTTTTGTACAGTTCTTCTGTGTATTCTTGCCATCTCTTCTTAATATCTTCTGCTTCTGTTAGGTCCGTACCATTTCTGTTCTTTATCGAGCCCATGTTTGCATGATATGTTCCCTTGGTATCTTTAATTTTCTTGAAGAGATCTCTAGTCTTTCTCATTCTGTTCTTTTCCTCTATTTCTTTGCATTGATCGCTGAAGAAGGCTTTCTTATCTCTTCTTGCTATTCTTTGGAACTCTGCATTCAGATGCTTATATCTTTCCTTTTCTCCTTTGCTTTTCACCTCTCTTTTCACAGCTATTTGTAAGGCCTCCCCAGACAGCCATTTTGCCTTTTTGCATTTCTTTTCCATGGGGATGGTCTTGATCCCTGTCTCCTGTACAATGTCACGAACCTCCCTCCATACTTCATCAGGCACTCTATCTATCAGATCTAGTCCCTTAAATCTATTTCTCACTTCCACTGTATAATCATAAGGGATTTAATTTAGGTCATATCTGAATGGTCTAGTGGTTTTCCCTACTTTCTTCAATTTAAGTCTGAATTTGGCAATAAGGAGTTCATGATCTGAGCCACAGTCAGCTCCTGGTCTTGTTTTCGTTGACTGTATAGAGCTTGTCCATCTTAGTCCATTTCCATGTAAAAACCAAGAGAAAGTGATCTCAACCCAAGTCTTGCCTCCAGGACTCCTCTGGAGTTCGAGACAATGAAGAGCCTGGCTGGGAGGGGACACACCAAAGAATAAGAAATCCTGTGGGAGGGCCGAGTCAGCCTGGCTCGTTTTCTGGTTTGTCCAGAGTGCTGGCTCCTGAGAAGCCAGAATGCAGGAGGAAGGGCAGGAGGAAGGACTTCTGTGGGTCATACCTGCATGGGAAGAGCCGGCCTTCAGTCACGGAGGTTTCCTTTCTAAGAGGACACAGAAATTACTCCCCTGGTCTTGAATTCACACGTGCTGAATCCTGGTGATTTGGGCCACCTCCAGCAGTCTCTGTTTCCTCATATTCTTTTTGTCAATCCTGATTTCACTTGAGCATGGTTGATTTACAATGCTGTGTTGGTTTCAGGTGTACAGCAGTGATTCAGTTACATATATACACACATCTGTTCTGTTCTAGATTCTTTTCTCATGCAGGTTATCACAGAACATTGAATGGCATTCCCTGTGCTGTCCTTGTTGGTTATCTCTCTTATATGTAGTTTTGTGTCTGTGTTCATCCCAGGCTCCTGATTTATCCCTCACCCCGTGTGTTCTTTTTACAGAGTGAGCTGACATCCTCCTCCCTCCATTCTTTCCCCTTTGAGTGTTGTCAAAGGCACCACCATCTCTGGAGAAGGTTTCTGCGCTAAACGTGCTTTCTTGCGCTTTCTTCTGTTTCTTGTACCTTGACTCATCAGAAGAATTGAATCGATATGGCCTCTGCTTGAAAGATATGGAATCCAATATTTAGAAAGAGCCATCAAAGATCAGCAACTAGGTGGGGCCAATTCCAAGGTCCGAGGAGGCAGGCACTACACACCCGTGTAGGTGAGGGGAGCAGAGCCCACAAGGGCTTAGCAGCTCTTAGGAGAACCAGTAAGTGTCAGCCACCCGGTGTGAATTGCTGCTTACTGTACATCTATGGGCAGAACCCAATGCCTGCAAAACACTCAGAGTTACATAGCCTGTTCCAAGAATGGCTCATGTGTGACTCTTTTTTGTCTCAAATAATTGAAGCATTCAAAAGATTTATTTATTTGGCTGTGCTGGGTCTTAGTTGTGGCTTGTGAACTCTTAGCTGCAGCATGTGGGATCTAGTTCCCTGACCAGGGATGAAACCCAGACCCCCTACATTGGGAGCACACTCTTAGCCACTGGACCACCAGAGAAGTCCCTAATTTGTGATTCTTGGTGGCTGTGGGCTTCCAAAGCAAATTACCTGCAAGTTGCAGGGATGACCTGGCTTCCTGTCTAAGGAGGAGAGGGTGGCGGGTTTCTGTGGTGACCCTGTCATTTCAGATGGATCTTTCATCCTTTCTCCCCAGCAGACTTCATCTCCTGACACCTGCCTGTATCTTCTTTCTTCTGTTGTCCTCCCTGAAGTCGCCTCTCTTTCCTCTCTTTTCTTCTTTCTTTTCTGTCTTTCTGTCTGCTGGCATGTGAGACACAGGAAGCTACCAGACTCGTCTGCAGGACCTGCTCCACCTGAAGAGAAGGAGGGCCAGAGGGATCTTCCTTCAAGACTGTCTCACATGGCAAGCCCTGTGAGCTTTGAGCTTACCAGTCTTTGCCAATTACTGCCTGCAGTGGTTTGAAATTACATTTGGAAAGTCATTGTTCTCTAAACCATTTTTGTTTCACCCTAAACAGTTCTCTCTCTCTCTTTTTTCTTTGCTGGATTAAAAAACAACCAATTAGATCATCTGTTATTGTAACTAGCCCTTATGCATTTGCTGTTGGAATCCACTGTGGAGACTACACCTCCTGAGGGTCTAAAGTTGGGTTCCCCAAAATGTGGGACTTGGAGAGCAGGTGGTTTGTCTGGGATGGAGGGAAACAGGGCTGGGTGATGGCTCTGCCCTCATCTGCCCCATTGGGATGTTCTAGAAGCTGAGGTGACCCTTCAGAGCTACCCTGATTAGAGCAAAAGGACCAGGCCCTTGCACTGCCATGGGAGTGCTCAGCAAGGCAGCTCCCTTGGGATGGGGGAGAGTCCTGGGGAGGAGGACTCAGAGGGCGACCTTCCGTCTCGGTGGAGGTTCGGTGAAGGATCTGGTCTCTGCACAGAAAGATGGATGGGTTAGCCTCCCATCCAATTTCTATCTGGTCCAGATATCATTTTGTTTTTGAAGTATCACATGAGATAAGATTAACTTCTGCCTTTAAGTTGGAACATGAAACACCAATATGACTATTATTTATGGATGAAACATCATGCTTTCTTTTTTTTTTGCACTCTCCCTTTTCACTCTTTTTACAAGTTTTCTGTACAATTATGTGACAATATGCATGGTTCTCTCCCCACAAAGCCTCCACTGGCTTCTTGACAGCATATTTTGTAGCTGTTTAGAAGTGACATATAAAGCCTGTTCCAGGGGAAACAAAAAGATATGCCATTGCATTTTGGGCATTCATGGCACATTTTCTAAGGGGCTGCTCCAGAGGAGGAAGTTGAAAAATGTTTGTTTGTCGGAGTCACAGATGCACGACCCCTTTGCCACCCGTGTGCTAGTTAGAAACGCACCTAAGCCTGGATTCTGAATCTTTGCTGCCCTTCACCATGTCCTCCTGGTTGCACCTGCGTCTCTAGACAACTGGTCTCTCCCAGGTATGTCTGGTGAGCTGGCGCGGCAGGAGGGGGTGGAGATAAGCCACAGCCAGCTTTGAGGATCCCAGGAAGAAGAAAACAGAGTACAAAGGACGATGCCTGTGGTGTGCAGTGTTGATGATGTTTACTGGGTGATGGATGAGCACGGCACACGCAGCGGCGCGGGCTGATCAGGGTGAAATGGCCGAGCAGGAGAGCAGCGAGTGAATCAATCATAGGACCTGCTCCACCAGCTGGCGGGGTTCATCAGTCCTCAGCCTCGCGCAACAGGCTCATAAATTACCCCAGTGGAGGCATGGCGTGCCGGCCAGGTTTCAGCGACTTCTCCAGCCGAGATCAATAGACTGCAGCGAACAGAAACAACTCCAATGAGATGGCTGGCGATACACTCTGGCTTTATTTCATCAGCCGGGCTTGCTTTTATAAACCCATATATTCTGTTCCCAAATGTAAAGCCTTCTTCCAAAACGCAAATCTGGACTTAGTTTAACATCTCTAGTCGTGTACATCTGCATGTATGTGTGCAAGGGAGTGGCTCCCGGACACAGATGCTGTTCCAGATCACCGGCTGTTTGACCTGGGGGATTCACATAAGTTCTTTGTGCCTGAGGCACTTACTTTTTAAAAATGGCAATGAAAATAATAAGTATGGTCTCTTCCCCATAAAATTCTTTGTAGAACTAAATCAGTTGATTTTAATAATTTTAGTAGTTGTTATTTTGCAGTCAGCTCTTGTTGCCTGATCAACCTCAGCCCCACTTAATTTTAGAAGGTGAGCTTCTGTCTTGCTTCCCTGATAAAGCCTGTCCTGCACATCACCCTAAATTATACACACCCATGTCCATCCTCTGGGTCTTTTTCAGTCTGAGAGGAGGAAGTGTGCCTTCTGTTCTTCAAGGTCAGCCTCTCTACCTGTGAGTCTCACCTGTTCCCTTCCACTTTTCCTGGGTCTGTCTTCAGCTTACATCCCCACTTACTGGTCTCTCTCTCCAGGCTCTTGGTTTTTCTTACGAATGGTCCTAGATCCCTCCTCTCTCTCTAAGTCTCTCCAGTTCAAACAAAGTAAGCACATCAGCTGTGTCTCATATGATCCTGAATCTTACTTTAGTTACTTTAGTGTTTTTCTCTGTCATTCTCACCTAATCATGTTCTAAAGTTTATATCTATACTACTTCTCCCTTCAGTCATTGGATGTCTACCAACAGCATCTTAATATCCTATTGAACTAGTAAAGGTGTTCTGGCTTACTGAAATGATTCTGGCAGTCACCAGTGACCTGCTTACTTTCACATCCAGGGCATATTTTTCGGTCCTGCTCTAGTAGTGGGTCCTTTCACAGGTGCTCTTACTCAGTCCTTCTTTGAAATCCTCTTGGCTTCCATGACACCAAGTTTTTCTGCTTCTTCTAAAATTGCTGTGAGTGTAGTGTTTTCGGTATGGCTGTTTGTAATTAGTCTGTAGCATTGTTTTCCATTTCATTTTATGTCCAAAAATTCTCTAGGAAAGTGTTTTCAATTTCAAAAGAATAGGTGTTTGTTTACTTATCTTTCTGCCCTTTTTGTTGTTGATGTCAAGTTTTATTACACTGGGGCCAGAAAACAATCCATATACTTTGAAATACACTGAGATTTTCTTTGTGTCAGACCTTGATCATGTTTTTATCAGTGTTTGATGGGCATTTGAAAAAAGTATCCTCTTATTTATATCTTTATATGTATATGCAGATTATAGTAGATCAGATATATATGGTGACTATTCTTCATCATACTTTTCAGATAGTTTCTATCACTGCTTACTTTTTGTTTCTTTGATCTGTCCATTTATGAGTTTCATTAAAGTCTCCTGCTCCATTTACATCAGCTGGGTTTTTTTTTTTTTTTGTGCATGCATTTCAGTGCTCTGTCAGCTGATGCATAAATTGCATTACTGTTATATCTCCCTGGGGGATTGCATCTTTTCTTTGTATTGATATAAACCATCCCTGTTGTAAGTTTTCCTCTTTTACTCTGACATTTCCTCTTTTGCCTCCTTCAGGAGATGTTCCAGAAGGTTCTGCCCTCACTCTTTGCTTTCCTGTGTTACCCATATGCCCTGAGACGCCATCTCTGTCTCAACCATCTCACACACACATGCAGTAATATTTAAGTTTAATCCCACGTGCAGACATTTATCCAGTGTTCTGACTACTCCAACCAGCTTCCTGATGGGCTGCTCTACATGTACATCCCAGGGCCCCCCAGACTACAGATTCAGAGTTTTCTAATCACTTTTGTCCATAAACTTTCTCCTCTAGAGGTAGTCTCTGGCTCATTTCACGGCCTCACCTCTCACCCAGCCACCCAAAGGAAAATCTTGAGAGTTGACAAACTTAGGTCTATTGTTTTTCTGAGGTCTGAGAAATTTGTATGCAGGTCAAGAAGCAGCAGTTAGAACTGGATAGGGAACAATAGACTGGTTCTAAATCGGGAAAGGAGTATGTCAAGGCTGTATATTGTCACCCTGCTCATTTAACTTATATTCAGAGTACATCATGACAAATGCTGGACTGGATGAAACACAAGCTGGAACCAAGATTGCTGGTAGAAATATCAATAACCTCAAATGTGCAGATGACACCACACTTATGGCAGAAAGTGAAGAAGAACTAAAGAGCCTCTTGAGATAAATGAAACAAGAGAGTGAAAAAGTTGGCTTAAAACTCAGCATTCAGAAAACTAAGATCATGGCATCCGGTTCCATCACTCTGTGGCAAATAGATGGGGAAACAGTGAAAACAGTGACAGACTTCATTTTTGGGGGCTCCAAAATCACTGCAGATGGTGATTGCAGCCATGAAATTAAAAGACGCTTACTCCTTGGAAGGAAAGTTATGACCAACCTAGACAGCATATTAAAAAGCAGAGATATTACTTTGCCAACAAAGTCCGTCTAGTCAAGGCTATGGTTTTTCCTGTGGTCACGTATGGATTTGAGAGTTGGACTATAAAGAAAGCTGAGTGCTGAAGAATTGATGCTTTTGAACTGTGGTGTTGAAGAAGACTCTTGAGAGTCCCTTGGACTGTAAGGAGATCCAGCCATCCTAAAGGAGATCAGTCCTGAATATCCACTGGAAGGACTGATGCTGAAGATGAAACTCCAATCCTTTGGCCACCTGATGTGAAGAACTGACTCATTGGAAAAGACCCTGATGCTGGGAATGAACAAAGGCAGGAAGAGAAGGGTACAACAGAGGATGAGATGGTTGGATGGCATTACTGACTCAATGGACATGAGTTTGAGTAATCTCTGGGAGTTGGTGATGGACAGGGAGGCCTGGCATGCTGCAATGCATGGGGGTTGCAAAGAGTCAGAGATGACTGAGTGACTGAACTGAACTGAAGGGAAAAATGACAGTCTGGAGGCAATTTTGATTCGTGGTTTAGGGAGAAGCTCCTATCTGATTTTTCAGAGTTGTCTAAATAAAAGAGTTATTTATAATCACCCCACCCCCAGGTTATGGTCTAGTGCTCTTCTTCCAGAAAAATCCAGTCTAAGTGTTTGGGTCAAGGGGGTCTGGCTGAAGACAACAGGATGTGTGTATGTGTTCGTGTGTGTGTGTGTGTGTGTGTATGTTTGTGTGTGTCTGTATTAGTCATTCAGTCCCAGGCAAGAATACTGGAGTGGGTTGCCATTCTCTTCTCCAGGGGATCTTCCCAACCCAGGAATCGAACATTGCACGAGGATTCTTTACTGTCTGAGCCACTGGGGAAGCCCAACCCCAGGATGTGGCATCCTAAATTCTGGACCCAAATTAATAGCTATGGTATCTTGGACAGTTGGCTTCTGAGGACCTCAATTCCTTTATTTCAGATTTATTGTGAGAATTAAATACATTAATATAAATGGAAACAATTTTTTTTTCTTGAGCTTATAAGAAAAATTATTTTGATATTCTCATTATCTGGTCTCAATGATTTTGAAAGTTAACAAACATAAAAAAAAAGACTGATATGCCTAATACTCAAATGTCAGATTGTCTTTTTTTAAAATGTATCCTTATACCTGGGAGTAACGGCCTCTGGTTTCCTTAAGATAATGTCTACTTTGAGATATGTAGTCTACCCTAATTTTTCTTTTTCTCTGATAAGTCGCCCGCATTCATTTAACCTTTTTCCTGAGTTCCCTCTCTCCACCCCTTTAATCATTTTCACTGCTGTCTTGGACCCTCTCCAAGTTCTCTGTACCTTTTGGAAAATTAGAATTCCAAAACTGAGCATGACACTCTAATAAGGGCCAAGTCAATGCCAAATATAGCTCATGACACTCTTCCTTGTCACTTGAGTGACAGACGACACCGTTAAGACTTCTCAGCAGATTAACAGATTTAAAAGGCACACGCCTACCTTGCAGACCCCAGGATCAGATTCTAGGGTGTGATCAGCATGCACTGGCGGCAGGAACTTAATGCTGTTATTGATCCCCTTGGAGAATGAGGAGATGTGCCCAGAATTTCTAGAGGACGTGGCCTGAAGCGTCTCATGCCAGGATCCAAGGAAGTCAGCACACACTTGGGATTTGTAAGAAAAGCTTGGTGCTTGAACTTAGATTTTTTTTTTTTTTTTTAAGAAAATAACAACAGAGCCAGTTCTTTTACCATGTAGACCTCAGCCATTTTGTGGTCATCTTAATACAGTGGCGGTGACTCTGGTTATCCAGCTTGCACAAATACTCCCATCTTCTTCTTCCACAGAAAGCATGTAACTTTCTTTGTTTGAGTGCAGAGGGTTCCCACAGGGACTAGTGAGGAATAGAATCTGGAGCAGAAGGCAGATCAATGCTGGTTAGAGATCTGACAGGTGTCCTAAAAATTCTGAAATAGTAGAGGTTTATTCTTGCCTGGGACATCTCATGGACAGGGGAGCCTGGCACGCTGCAGTCCATGGAGTCACAAAGAATTGGACATGACTGAGCAGACACACGCACACACACACACACACCCAAGAGAATACCATGATTCAGTGAGCTTCAGACAAATGGTGTAGAGAGGAAATGAATTTAGGAGTGAGAAGGGTGGAAGGTCTTGCTTCAGAGATTTTTAGCAGGGTTAGATGGGGGCTTCCTAGGTGGTACTAGTGGTAAAGAACCTTCCTACCAACACAGGAGGCATAAGAGACGTGGGTTTGATCCCTGGGTAGGGAAGATCCCCTGGAGGAAGGCATGGCCCCCACTCCAGTATTCTTGCCTGGAGAATCCCATGGACAGAGGAGTCTGGAGGGGTACAGTCCATGGGATCACAGAGAGTTGGACATGACTGAAGGGACTTAGACACACATACAGAAGTTTAGGGGCATCATCATGGAGTCAGCAAGTGACGGCTTGTGGAGATGAGTGGTTTAGGCAGTCAGCAGATTGGCTCACGTTTCAGACTTGCTGCTCACCCTGACGGGCAGCTCTGTGGGCATGAATGTCACAGCAGGGGTGGTGCAGACTCACATACTTGCAGCTAGCATTTGGAGACTCTGGAAGTTGCTGGAAGGATCGCCAAGCACTAGACCCCAGGGCAAAGGGGGATAAAAGTGAGTTAACCACACTCGTAGTACTGCTGAGTAGCAGCAGTAGTAATAGGGGTACTGCTGTACCGCTCGCCCCTTGCCCTGGCTTGTGGCAGGAACCCAAGCCTCGCCTCTTCCCTCCACTGGCCTGACCTAGGCGAGCTTGTGCAAAACCAGTTCTGTACTCCGGTGCGGAGTGATGGAGGGGGATGTTTGGCTGGAATCAGAAGAGGACAGGTGGCAGCGTCAGCTACAGATGACGTCCTTCCAGCTGGCTCTGGAGCCGCCATGCTTGGTCTTTTTGCAGTTTGGTGGGCTTGGCTGGGAGGTGGTCGATGAGGAAGGAATCTGGAGGGGCTCAGACGTGTCAGTAAATCACGGCAGCTCTTGCCCAGCGTGGCAGGTGCGCTGGCATTGGAGATGGCCGTGCAGAGACCTGGCTGAGTTTCTGCTACTCCAAGAGCTCCGTGAGGTCCTCCTCCTACTGCAGATACCTGAGTTTGTCCTCTGTTCATCAGGGGAGCTGGAGTGCATGTCATTTTCGAAAGGTGAAGTTCCTTGGGGCCAGGATCCTAGAGAGGGACCCTATGGCTGCCCACTCCTCATTTCTTTGCTGTTTCCCTGGTGGATGGTCTGTGGCCTATTGATTGATTCTCAGAACCTGTCCATCCAGCAGCAACCTCTGGATCTTCATGAAGTTCATTTCCAGCAAGCCAGAAAAATTGTGATGTGTCATCTGAAACTGTCTCCATTGGTTTTTGAAGGTGACAGAGTAGTACCTTGCGAGCACCGTAGTGTCCACAAGCCCATGGCAAGGTTCTCTAGCAGAGCCACAGCACCTGGGACAGCTTGCTGTGAACCATTTCTCTGAAGCTGTTTCTTTACCAGCTCATGGAAGGGATGCTCTGCTCCGAAACATCAGGCTGGAAAAGCCGGTGCAGGCATTGTGGCCATCCCTGGAGGGTGAGGGGGTTTCAAGGTTGGCAGAGCTGACCATACATCCTTGGCAGCTCTTCTGATCATCCTCAGATGCTTGCTCAGCTCCTAGGGTCTGTGCCTGGCTCTGCAGGATGGCCAGAGGCTGCTCCTGCTCGGAACCTGGAGATGCTGAGTCTTCCTTGTTCTCAGCCACCTTCCTGCCCCCCGCCCCCTGCCCCTGACCTATGGATCCACAGAGCATGAGCCAGCCCCTTCCCAAGGAGCTGACCACACTTATCATATGCCCATGTGCAGCAGACACTAGGCCATATTCCTGGCATAAGTTGTCTTTGATGGTCAGGGCATCCCTGTTTCTGTAGTAGCTTGAGCAGGGAGGGAGGTGTGGGGTAGGGATAATTATATTCCCCGGGGGGGTTGGGATTATTCTGTGGGGTTAGGAAGGCAGAGAATAGCAAGGGTGTCCCTGGGGCCTGACCTGAATGGGAACCACCAGTTGAATGGTGTGTGGTCTCCGGGCCGGAGCAGGAATCCTGGCTTCTGCTTTCTGGATTCTGTTTTCCCAGCTAATTGGACACTTGTTCACAGTGTCTCCCCAATCCCAGAACCAGGCAACAGAGAGGCCTGCAGTGTCCATGGGAGGGGGACAAAGAAAAAAAAGCCTAGAGCAGAATAGTGCTATTAATTCAGATTAATGAGCCTCACCTTCAAATGAAGCTGGTGCCTGACAGATCGCTGGCTCTGGGAGGACAGCAGAGGAGAACAGATTGGGGCCCTTCCTGCTGGTGGGTAGTGGATGCCACCTGCCTGTCCTGCTTCCCCACAGTGCCTCTTCCAGGCACTTCCTGTCTCCTGCAGAATCCCCTTGGTGCTCTGCTAATGCCTGGATGCCTGCTGATCCACAAGTTGGCCCAGGGGTCTCAGTTGCAAAGGAGGGGGCCACCATTTGCCCTGATGATACATGATGCAGAGTCACACCAGTGGCGGTGCTGGAAGCCCTTTCCAGGGGTTGATTTGGAATGGATGTGATTTCTGGGCTGCACCAGGGGGTGTGTATTTGCCCAAAGGTGCATTTCTGTGATCTGTCTCCACCGACAAAAGGGCGTGTGAAATTATACAGCCTCTTCATGCCTTCAGCTGCTCAGGCCGTACAGATACAAAGGGAGTAAGGCAGGGCTCTTGAGAGACAACTTGACTTCACAAAAACCCCCTGAAGTGGGTGAGTTTAATTTTACTTTGAGACTGGTGGCTCCGGGAAGTAAAGCAGTTCTCCAGAGGTCACTGGGAAAGTAGGCGGTGAAGATGGGATCCAAGTCCCCTCGTTGCAGAGATGGATTTTAATTTTACGTCCACGACGGGCCTGTGCTTTCCCCTGTGTTCTCTTTCACATGAAGGTGCTCTACTAAAACAGCTGTGTTTCAGCAGGATCGCAGAACCTTGGAACTGGCACAGCATCACCTACCTGAGATGCTGCCTCAGGGCTCCCATGTGTCTGCGAGGGCGGGGGCATCAGGAGGTCAGACGACTCCTCCTTGGCCCACTCTCTTTCCTGGGAAAGATAGGCAGGGGGAAAGGTTGAGGTGTGTGCATGTTCATACTTGCAGCCTCATGCATGGCCATGGATACCGTTTCTGTCGCACACTTGTCTCCCCCGCCCTCCACCGCCTATCTTGTCAATCAGAGCTGTATTAGATCCTGCAACACATGCCTGCACACCTGAATCTGTGTCTTTTGTCCGCAAAAAATGCTTTCTCTTAGGAGTGAAAGGCAATCCAGGGGATCCCCGCCCCCATTCTTGACCCAGCCTGCTAGGATTACTTTTTGCAGTAAATCCAAACTCCTGATTTTCTAGACTGCGGCCTTGGTGGTGAGAGGCACTGCTATTTAAATAACACATTTTCTCTTCTGTGGAGAGGGAATCTCATTCTGACCAGCTTCTCCATACATCTGACTGCAAACACAAGGCCCCGGGAAGCAAGGGCTCCCATGTGTCTGCGAGGGCGGGGGCATCAGGAGGTCAGACGACTCCTCCTCGGCCCACTCTCTTTCCTGGGAAAGATAGGCAGGGGGAAAGGTTGAGGTGTGTGCATGTTCATACTTGCAGCCTCATGCATGGCCATGGATATCGTTTCTGTCGCACACTTGTCTCCCCCGCCCCTCCACCGCCTATCTTGTCAATCAGAGCTGTATTAGATCCTGCAACACATGCCTGCACACCTGAATCTGTGTCTTTTGTCCGCAAAAAATGCTTTCTCTTAGGAGTGAAAGGCAATCCAGGGGATCCCCGCCCCCATTCTTGACCCAGCCTGCTAGGATTACTTTTTGCAGTAAATCCAAACTCCTGATTTTCTAGACTGCGGCCTTGGTGGTGAGAGGCACTGCTATTTAAATAACACATTTTCTCTTCTGTGGAGAGGGAATCTCATTCTGACCAGCTTCTCCATACATCTGACTGCAAACACAAGGCCCCGGGAAGCAAGTAGGTCTTGGATTTGTCCCGTGTTTGCTAATTGCCTGAGACCTTTCTCTTTAAACAACTGCTTCTCTCTTTGTATCCTTTCCACAAACACAGCTTTAGAGAGAGTTTATAATTTTAGGGGAAAGCAAATAGCTCTGAGTTGAGCCACTGTAGACGGTACGGGCACCGTCGTCCCTGCTTTGGGAGCTGCACCCAGACGCCCCTCTTTGTTCCATTGTTTCTCCATACATTCATCCATTCACTCACTCACTCATTCGTTCATTCAGCAAATCCATATTGGACTGCTTCTACATGCAGGCGACATACTACTCACTGGAAATGTAGAGGGAAAAGAATACCTAAAGTGATCTCTCAAGGACTTCATAGTCTAGTGAGGGACAAAGGCTGTGATAAAGATTATAATGTGGAGAAGAAATCACATCACATATACATTATATACCTGATGCATATATCGTATAGATCATATCATATATACATCATATACACATAAACAGGCCAGGACTTCTGACCTCTGAGGGAGGAGAAAGGAGTTCCAGGAAGCTTCCTGGAATTGGTCAAGTTTGGGTTAAGACTTGAAGAGCAGGAATTAGCAAAATGGCAACGTGATGGTGGTTCAGTTTGCGAGAGCATTCTCAAATGTTCATAAAAGAGAGTGGTGTATTGCAAATAGTTCTGTTTGATTTCCTGGGGTCTGTGTGGCAGAGGGGAGTGCTGAGAGGGTCCACTGGAGAGAGAAACGCATAGAATGTCTACCCTAAGAGGAGATTAAAAATTACCCAAGAGCAGTGGAGTGCGATGGAAGGGCTCTAAGCAGTCGTCCTTAACGTGCTTACATTTTAGAAAAATCCTGGAAAAGGGCAAGACACACTGTGTTTGATGAGTAGTGGCTGAGCAGGTGGAGAAGAGGAAGCCAATTCCAGATGTGTTAAGCAAGCAGAGCTGATGAGACTGGAAGGGAGGTTGTGGGCAGAATAGTGTGAGGGGAGCAGGAATGATTCCCAGGCCTCTGGAGTGGAGGACGTGGGACGAGTAAGAGTTTGGAGAAGGGGGGCATGACTGTTTCTTGGTGCTCTGGAATCTGAGGGACCTGGGCCTTATCAAGTGGAGATGCCAGGAGCCAGTTGTTTGTGTTGATCTGGAACTCAGAAGAGAGATGCTCCAGAGCATTAGACTTGGAAAACATGGGCAGCTGCAAGTCTCAGAGTTGCTGAGCTGTTTCAGCAGAGCAGAGAGCATGGGAGTGGGGAGGCCCTAGGGGTTGTGGGGTGCAGGGGACAGACACATTGATCCCTGGAATCTGGCCACCAGAGAGCTGGGGGACAAGGTCAGGGAAGTCGGGGAGGACAGAACTTTGAAGATGAAGTTGCCCTGGTCACATGCTGCACAACATAGCTCAGCATCTCCACTGGATTTAACAACTGCAGACCCACGGGTAATCTTTAGGAGGTAGCGATATGGAGAAGGTGCTTCCAGGAAGCGAGGCTGTGAGGGTGAGGGCACGGACTGCCCTCCACCATGCGGGGTGGACTCTACACTGGCTCTGCCAAGTCTTGGGTAAGGAGATGCTGGTAAAAACCTTGTATCATGAGCCAGTCAGGCAGTACGATGACTGGCTTGAGAAGATCAAGGGAAAATGTCAGGTTTCCTGATCCACACACGAGGGAGAGCTTCTGACTGTGAAACTTGCTTCTTGTGGTGCTATGGTTAGGAGAGCAGGCTCTGGACTCTGGAGTACAGTTCCTTGGCTTAGGTTCTGGTCCTGTCACTTACTAACTGTGTGAGCTGTGGAGAGTTTCTTAGCCTTTCTGTGCTTTACTGTTTTGGCTTGTAAATACACAATCGTGATAAAGTTGTCATCGTAGGATTGCTGTAATAGTGATGCATCCATACATTTAAAACACTTTATACAGTTTCTGACACATGACTATCATTGGGTAAATGTTAGCTATCTTAAAATAACTTAGGCAGCATATTAAAAAGCAGAGACATTACTTTGTCAACAAAGGTCCGCTAGTCAAGGCCATGGTTTTTCCAGTAGTCATGTATGGATGTGAGAGTTGGACTATAAAGAAAACTGAGCGCAGAATTGATGCTTTTGAACTGTGGTGTTGGAGAAGACTCTTGAGAGTCCCTTGGACTGCAAGGAGATCCAAGCAGTCCATCCTAAAGGAGGTCAGTCCTGGGTGTTCATTGAAAGGACTGATATTGAAGTTGAAACTTCAATATTTTGCCCACCTGATGCGAAGAGTTAACTCATTTGAAAAGACCCTGATGCTGGGAAAGATTGAGGGCAGGAGGAGAAGGGGACGACAGTGGATGAGAAGGTTAGATGGCATCACCAACTCAATGGACATGAGTTTGGGTAAACTCCCTGTGGAGGCCTGGCGTGCCTGGCGGTTCATGGGGTCACAACGAGTCAGACATGACTGAGCAACTGAACTGAACAACATTTTTCATCTATATAGTGCTTGTGGTCACATGTGATGTTTAAAGCTTCTGCACACATTTATTCACATTGTGGAACACAGGAAGGGAACTAATTGTGAAAATGGCATGTATTGCTTCTGTATGACTGTTCAAACCAACTGGGGAACCCAGAGGCCCAGTGACTTGTCTAAGGAGTTGCAGCTCATGGGTAGAACTGGATCTTAACTGTGGCACCGATTTCTCCCTCAGTATTCCTCCTGAAGCTGACGATCGCAGGACAGCAGACTCACAGGACTTCAGAAGCTGAAAGAGGATAGACTTTGAGGCCAGACCTTCATATAATTGCCTTCGATGTAATCTCGGGTTGACGTCATCCTGCTTCTGTTCTTTCTCTATCCATTCAGCATCTTTTCATGA
>SJYC01125809.1:0-59666 GCA_006408675.1 Madoqua kirkii
CCTCTATTTCTTTGCATTGATCGTTGAGGAAGGCTTTCTTATCTCTTCTTGCTATTATTTGGAACTCTGCATTCAGATGCTTGTATCTTTGCTTTTCTCCTTTGATTTTTCTCTTCTCTTTTTTTTCATAGCTATTTAGGGATCAAGACCATCTCCGTGTAAAAGAAATGCTAAAAAAAAAAATATAAACCCTTAAAAGATTCCAAATTTAAAGCATAATCATCAGCATTAATATACCCAATCTGGCATTCATTGTTTCTGGTACCTGGCAAGGCTTCTCAATTTTTTAATTTTTTTTTTTTTTTTTAGGTTTTGGTAGTAATGATGAAGGAAACGTCTCAGTAACAACTGCAAAGATTAGAGAATTCACAATTTAATTAATGAAATTTAATTTATAAACAGTCAGGAATGGGATTGAGCTGTGTATTATTTGGTGGATAAACTGAAGAAGACATAGGTGCAAATGGTATCATTAACAAGCCTATCTGATTCTTAACTTTTTAATTAAGAAATCACAGTGGGCTTTTCATGTTGGCTTCTTCATAAAGTGAGTTAAAAGCCTTTATTTTTATTTTAATTTATATAAGTAAATAGCAAATCTATTTTCTCCATTTTAAGTTTTGGAAGAATTCCCCTCAGAGACACCTAAGGCTGGGGTTTACTTTGGCAAAAACATTTAATGATGAATTCAATTTCTTCAAGAGATACCAGGCCAGAAAATTTTTCCATTCCTTTTTCTGGTCAGCTCAGTAAGGTATATTTGTCATCCAAATGTTCAAATTTATCAGCAAACTTTTTGCTAGCATTGTGTTATATCTCCTGCCACTGGGCTCACTCTTGTGCAGAATCACCCTGTATCCTCACTACTTTCTTAGGACTATCTGTACTTCTTGCTTTGGGCAACTGCTTTGTCGTTTTAATCTGTGAGTGTTATCTTCTCTGAGATTAACTGAAAATGGATTTGCTATTTGTCATTTCACTCTTGCACAACATGCAAGATAAGAAGGCTATTTCTGTCTCTTATCTCTCTGTTCACAACAGGGGTTTCCCTGTTTGAGAATAAAGGAAAAAATATTTCCTTACTCAAATCTCTTCAATGTTTTTACTTCTAAAAATAGTGCCCACATTTACCACAAATTCAGGTTATTTACAAAAGTACCATTTCCCAGGCTCAAGAATTTGCCTCGCAGAAGGAAATAAATGTATCTGAGAGATAGTAATAAATTTGGGGGAAACAGCAATGAGTGTAGGAACTAGCAGTAATAAAACAGTAAACCTCAAACGTATTGAAAGTATGAGTTGGAATATATTTTGAAATGGGAGAGAGAAAATGAAATTTAATGTGACACAGATTTGACTCAATGTCTGAGGCAGTGGGTTTATAATGCTTTATGAGATGCTTCTTAAGTCAACTCAGAAATTTGAGATGACTGTAAACAAATTACCAATGATTGTGAAAATTGAAGAAACAAAATTTCATAGCTTATAAGTAAGAAAAAGGAATAGTAAATCCCTTTACAAGAAAATTTCTATTAATGTGCACTGTTTGTCCTAGATAAAATAATATCTGATTACTTGGAGGTGATACGCCTTCAGCACTTTCCCCTGTCTTCTTGTGCCATTTTGATGATTCTCCCTTTGTTTCTTATCACCTCTATTTCTTCCCAATTTCAAGGACAGAAGCTCTCATTTATTTACTTTCTAAAAGACTGAAATGTAGTTAATTTATAATGTATTAGTTTCTAATGTGATTTAGTTTCTGTAAAGTGGTTCAGGTAAATACATACACAGATTTCAATATTTTCCTTGATAGTTTATTACTGTATATTGAAATGGTTTCCTGTGCTATGCAGTAAGACCTTATAGTTGGTATTTTTTATATACAGTAGTTTGTGTCTGCCAATCCCAAACTCCTAATTTACTCCCTCCCTTTTCCATTTGGTAAGCATAAGTTTGTTTTCTATGTCTGTCAACCTGTTTCTATTTTGTAGATTTAAATTTCTCATTTATACTTCAGGGTTCATTTAAAATTGTACGTCATTGCACTATTTATATTTTTGATATATCTCTAGAAAAAATCATGAAAAGCTTAGATTTCTGTCAATAAATTACAAATATCCATAAGAGGCAAGTAATCAATTTTGGGCTTGGAGCCATGTTTTGGTATTTAAGATCTAATACCCAGAGGACTGTCATTTATGTGAATGCTGGCACTGCTTTTACCTGCCATGTAGAATGCTCACCAAGTAGAACTGATTCTTTTGGGGTAGCAAATATGCCTCTGAAAAGATATATCAGCAAAGTACAATTACTGTGCCAGCAGTTTTCACTCTCTGTGCTATGTACTGATTTGCTCTTTTATCCTTTATTCCCCACCCAATAGTGTGGACATTGATGCAATAGAGTATATTGTTTTAAAACACTACCAATGTAAAGATTGTCAGGAAATATTTCTAAAATGAGATTTAACATGAAATCTGTTATATTCCTTACCTTGATTACTCAGTTCAGTAGAGGATGAGATGGCTGGATGGCATCACTGACTTGATGGACATGATTCTGAGTGAACTCTGAGAGATGGTGATGAACAGGGAGGCCTGGTGTGCTGCGATTCATGGGGTCGCAAAGAGTTCAGTCACAGACACGACTGAACTGAACTGCATTCACTTAGATGGGCAGGCAGCAGGCTTGAGTGGGAGCAGGAGGGCATAGGAGAAGCAGGCGGTCAGCATATATTACCATGGTCTCACTCTCCACATGAGTCTCTGTCAGGACACAGCCTCCAAACGTGTGCAGGGTCCTCCCCTTCTCTAAGAAGGCAGCAATTACAGCAGAAAGAGCGTGTTGTTTGCAATGAGAGAGGTTCCAATCCAGGCCTCTTCCTAGCTGAAAAGCCAGAAACCAGTTCTCTGGTCCTCAAAACCCAGTATAAGGAGGAAAGACTTAAGACCCACCCTCAGGGTTGCTATGAGTTCACAGGTTATGAGCACCAGGGTCTGGTGTAAACTCTAAAGCAGTGTCACACAGCTTAGCTAACACTGTTCTCTGATGTTTAAAAGACACTTGGTCTTTGGAAGAAAAGCTATGACAAACCTGGACAACATCTTAAAAAGCAGAGACATTACTTTGCCAAGAAAGGTCAATCTAGTCAAAGCTATGGTTTTTCCAGTAGTCATGTATGGATGTGAGAGTTGCACTATAAAGAAAGCTGAGCACTGAAGAATTGATGCTTTTGAACTGTGGTGTTGGAGAAGACTCTTGAGAGTCCCTTGGACTGCAAGGAGATCCAACCAGTCCATCCTAAAGGAAATTAGTGCTGAATATTCATTGGAAGGACTGGTGCTAAGCTGAAACTCCAATACTTTGGTCTCGTGACGCAAAGATCTGAGTCCTTAGAAAAGACCCTGATGCTGGGAAAGATTGAAGGCGGGAGGAAAAGGGGATGACAGAGGATGAGATGGTTGGATGGCATCACCAACTCGATGGACATGAGTTTGAGCAAGCTCCAGGAGTTGGTGATGGACAAGGAAGCCTGGCGTGCTCACAGAGAGTCAGACACGACCGGGCAACTGAACTGAACTGAACTGATTCTCTGCAGTTGGTCTGTGCCAAGAGTGGTTACAAAAGCACTTGATTCTGATGAACCAGAGGGGAAAACACACAGATGCTGAAATGGCTACAAGCACAAACATACCCCAAGAGGCCTCCTGCCAATTTAGTCACAAGCATGCAGGAAAGGCAGATGAGGCACACATGTAACTATCGTGCCTTCTAACTCCCACGGGGGGCAGACATCACCAATCGATGACAGTACTCTTTGCTGATCGACACAGAAGAAACCTCAGAGTCCTTTCAGGCCAGCGCATCAGCAGCTGCTATCAGTTGTCTGAGTAGGTACTCTGAGTAAAACCTATTTCCCCTCCCTGGTCCAGTCCTGCAGTCTTGTTTTACGAAACAGAAGCCCTGGGCGAGTGATGGACTCACCCCAGGCAGCACAGGGGAGCATAACAACAACCACAGCAACAACCACAACAACAACCACAGCAACAACTCGGGTGTCTAGATTCTGCTGCTTCCCCCAGCGCACCAGCATTTTCACATTGACGCTGGCTTTGTTTTCTGGACATACTGGGGGAAAGGAAGGGACTAGTCTTCCCTGTCTCATCAGTCTCTGACACGTGAGGCTCAGGGAGACCCTCCGTCTTCTCACCCCCTCCCCAGTTTTCTCTGCTCCATCCACCGGCCATCTGTATGTTCCTGGATCTCACAGTCCCCACGCAGTGGCTCACATCTGGCCCCTCTGCCTCCTGATGTCCCAGGGCTGGAGGGCTCTCAAGCTCGACTCTCAATGACCCCCTTCTCAGAGAGGCTGCTCTTTCCCTGGCCCCTCGCTCTGAAGTGGCCGCACCCTCAGACCCCATTATCCTGCTCTATGATATCCTTTCTTTTTCTTTAGCATGTCATTCTCACTGTAGCATCCTCAGGGCCTAGAACGATCCCCAGCATCAAGTAGGTACTTGATAAATATTTGTCAAATGAACCTTATCTATCCCAGCCACCCAGATCCCAACACACACACACACACCCCTCTGCAGAGGGGCTGGCCAGCTTCTGCCTCTTCATTCTTAGTCAACTTCTCGGAATAGGGCAGGTTTACTTTGGTCCCTTGGTTTCAGATGTGAGTTGGACTGAGAAGAACTCTAAGATAAGGTGGGACCAGCTCCTTGTTCCTGGCTCACCCACTCTGTGCTCAGATCACGTGTCACAGGGAGGTCTCAAGTGAGGGCTGGGGAGTTCCCCCAGGAGTGCTGCCTCGTGGGACAGCCCCAGACCCTGGTGGGCTTCCCTCCTCACACTGGCCAAAGCTCGGGCAGACCCCAAGCTGAGGCCCATGGGGGCGCCGGACTCATACCAGCTGGGTAGCCAGTCCCTGGGCTTTCTTCCCCAAGGGTCAGCAGCTGGAGCCTCTGCACATATTTTTACTCCTTTCTCCTTTCCCCTCTTGATTCACCACCTCCAGCTGCAACAAAGGTCCGTCTAGTCAAGGCTATGGTTTTTCCAGTGGTCATGTATGGCTGTGAGAGTTGGACTATAAAGAAAGCTGAGCACTGAAGAATTGATGCTTTTGAACTGTGGTGTTGGCAAAGACTCTTGAGAGTCCCTTGGACAGCAAGGAGACCCAGCCAGCCCTTCCTAAAGGAAATCAGTCCTGAATATTCATTGGAAGGACTGAAGCTGAAACTGAAACTCTAATACTTTGGCCACCTGATGTGAAGAACTGACTCATTGGAAAAGACCCTGATGCTGGGAAGATTGAAGGCAGGAGGAGAAGGGGACGACAGAGGATGAGATGGTTGGATGGCATCACCAACTCAGTGGACGTGAGTCTGAGTGAACTCTGGGAGTTGGTGATGGACAGGGAGGCCTGCCGTGCTGCGATTCATGGGGTCGCAAAGAGTCCGACATGCCCGAGGGACTGAACTGAGCTGAGCTGAGCTGTCACTCTGCAACATCGTGCAGCTGCTCCCCAACACCGAGCCTACTTCCACATCAGAACCAGGGCTCTTGCTGCTTCCTCTGCCTGGAACGTTTCTCCACCAGCTCTTTGCATGACCAGGTTCTTCTCATGGTTCAAGTCTTCACATAAATATCGCCTCATCCCCTGACCACCCCATCGTCACTCCGTCCTGTCACTCTGTTCCGTCATCAATGTATCATTTTCACCCTGCCCCAGAATCACTTTATTTATTTGCTTCCTTTAGTCTTTCCTTTGATCTGTCTGTCCCACTAGGCTTCAAACCCTGTTAGGCAGTCCCTAACGGCTCTATGTTCGGAGAAGGCGATGGCACCCCATTCCAGTACTCTTGCCTGGAGAATCCCAGGGACGGGGGAGCCTGGTGGGCTGCCATCTATGGAGTCACAGAGTCAGACACGACTGAAGTGACTTAGCAGCAGCAGCAGCAGCAGAAGCAGCAACGACTCTATGTTAGCTGATCTATTGCCGTGGCTCAAAAAGCTACAGACGAATGAAAGAACGAGAGAATGAGTGATTGACTCTTCCTGTGGGATCCAGTCCTCCTCGATGAAATTTCTCTCTGAAGCCCCACTACTGACCTGGGACCTGGGGCAGTGCATTAAACAGACCCTCAGGAAACATCCAGGGAAGGAGCGGTCTCGTTTTCAGGGTCTTGGTTTCTGCATCTGTTCAATGAGGCAGCAGGACAAGGCAACACTCTTCAAACAGTGTGGCTCAAATCCCCTGGAAGTGTCTCCCACTGGTAGCGCTCTTGCTGTGGATTTTAAATCCGTCAACGAGCAAACTCCAGACAGGCAGTGAGGTTTCAGGAAGACAGGTCTCCTCCTTGCAAAGCCCTGCCCTTCTTCACTGGGGTGGAGAGGGAGCCAGTCCTTCGTCTGAGAAATAACGGTGCTGGGAGATGGTTGTTGTCTTTTTTTTTTAAACATCCTTACTCTGTAACAGGAAGAGGTTGTCAACCAGATGCAGATGTCAGTCCTGAATCTTTTTTTGTTTTTGGTAATTTTATTGGTAAAGGAAATGAAGTCTGGGCCCCTCCACCCTGGTGCTCTGCTGACATGCCCCAAACAATGAGCCCTTTTCCACCAACAATGAAGAATTAAACTGCCCAAGACTCCCTTGCTTTTGTCTGTTTCCTATTTTGAGCTTCCTTCGAAAAAATCGTTTTACTGCTTTATAGAGTTCGATGATCTCAGGACTGACCTCCAAGGCCCCGTTCCTTGGTCTCTGTGCCCTTGATTCTTGTCACATCTCAGCCCCTAAGCCTAATCCTAACCCTGTGCTAAGCTGTGCTTAGTCACTCAGTCGTGTCCGACTCTGCGACCCCCTAGACTATAGCCCGCCAGGCTCCTCTGTCCATGGGGATTCTCTGGGCAAGAACACTGGAGTGGGTTGCCATACTCTCCTGCAGGGGATCTTCCCAACCCAGGGATTGAACCCAGGTTTCCTGCATGGCAGGCAGATTCTTTAACATCTGAGCCAACCAGGGAAGCCCAAGAATACTGGAGCTGGGTAGCCTATCCCTTCTCCAGGGGACCTTCCTGACCCAGGAATTGAACTGGGGTCTCCTGCACTGCAGAAGGATCCTTTACCAGCTGAGCTGCCGGGGAAGCCGACCCTAACCTGGACTTTCCTCCAAGCCTAGCTGTGCTTGCGCTCCTGGTGTGCAAGACCCAGGCTCGGACTTTCTGGTCCGGAGGACCCAGAAAGTGCCCTGCTAGCCCAGCTCGGTGCTGTGTGCTGCTCTAGCAGTGGCCCTGCCTTCTGCCCCACACACTGCTTCCAGGGCCTCTCGGCACTGGACTTTGTGCATCTTGCAAAAAAACCCACAAAATAACTGCACTTGAGGTGCGGCGGATGCATCTGGGGCCCTGGCCCTGGGAGTGGTTGTCCAACCTTCATTTTTAGCCTCATTTAGAGAGACCCGCAGTCTTGTTCAAGGTTACACAGCAAGAGAAGGCACAAAGCCAGTTCTTGGAGGTCTCTCGCCCAGCAGCGTCTGTTGAACGGAAATTTCAAGAGCCCTTTGGCAGCCTGTCCCGGATGTGAGAAACATTAAGCCTGTCTCCAATTTGCTCACCCTGTGTTCATAACCCCGGGTGTGGAGTGCTGGGGTTGTGCCAGGCACTTCAGGGCATCTTCCCAACCACAGACGCAAGCCTGTGTCAGGAGCCCGACTCGCGTCCGTGGACACTGAGGCACGGGAGGTTTCATAAACTGCCCGCAATCACATGAAAAGTCCGAGATGGGGCTGAGCCAGGATCAGGCTTGAATCTGCTCCGCCTTTTTTCTTTGTGTCTTTTCCCCAAGTCATGGTTGCAAGTCCCTGTCCACAGGACATTCAGCTGGCCTTTTTCTGCATAGGGTCGTGTCTCTAAAAACAACCTGGCTGAGACCCTGTCTTGCAGAAGCAGGAAGCACCAGGCTGCTGAGGCCAGGAGTGGCTGGAGAAAATCTCAGACTTGGAGAAAATCTGAGACTTGGAGACATCAAGGCTTCAGGGCCACTCTGAACGAGACCAGGAGCAGAGCAGCGATAACAGCAGGCTCTGGCCATGTGAAGGGTGCGGGAGGGCGGGGTGGTGTCTGAAAGGGCAAGGCTAGTGCTGGGGAGGGTTGCAGAGACACACGGCTCTGCTCTTTCATTTCACTAATTAACTCACACACTCAGAGCATTTATCTCTGTCACAGGGCAAAACAAGTAATTGGGGCCCTTTTGTGGCCTCTGCGTATGTGTGTGCGTGTGCACGGGTACGTGTGCACTAATAGGTCTTGGCATTTCTGCAAACCCAAGAGGCCCCACTAGTGCCAACAGCAGCAGCATTGCTGAAGGAGGGGCTGCCAGCTACATCCCCCCTCCCTTCTGCAGAGACTCGCTTTGGCTAAGAATCCACCAGCCCCTGCTCCAGCCCAGGGAAGCTATTGCATGAACCTGGCCCGTGCCTTAATGATCATGGTGCCTCACATCCTTTGGGGGTGGATGGGTGGGGCAGCAGCTGGACAGGTCATCCCGTCATTTGCTGAGCCCCCATTTCCCACTGGGGTTCCTTCTTTGAGTACCCTCTTTAAGCTGAGATTAGCTAGTTCTGCAGAGACCAAGAACCACACCTTGTTCTCCTAACACATCAAAGTGAAGTGAAGTCGCTCAGTCGTGTCTGACTCTTTGCGACCCCGTGGACTGTAACCTACCAGGCTCCTCTGTCTATGAGATTTTCTGGGCAAGAATACTGGAGTGGATTGCCATTTCCTTCTCCAGGGGATCTTCCCAACCCAGGGAATGAACTCGGGTCTCCCACCTTGCAGGCAAACGCTTTAACCTCTGAGCCACCGGGGAAGCCCGACACATCGAAGACAGACCCTAACTTCCAGCCTTAACTTCTAACTCATCTTAGGTTTCACGTAATAAGGCATTGGGCTTCCCAGGTGGCCCAGTGTTCAAGAATCCACCTACCAATGCAGGAGATGCAAGCGATGTGGGTTTGAACCCTGGGTTAGGAAGATCCCTTGGAGGAGGAAATGGGACCCCACTCCAGTATTCTTGCCTGAAATATCCCAAGGACAGGGGAGCCTAGTGGGCTACAGTCCACGAGGTTGCAGAGAGTTGGACACAACTGAGCGACTGTGCATGCATGCAGTAAGGTATTATCAGCTCTCACCTTAATCACACGCACACATGCCTGGAGACCTCGACCCACCTAATTACACTGCCCACCTTGTTCTGAAACACCTCCCTGCCTCTGCCCGGGCTAGGCCCTCATGGGAATGAATGCCAACACGCCTCTTCTACCAGGCAGCCTGCTGGTCGCCCTCCAGGAGCCAAGTAGGGAGTCACTCCCAGGAAGACGGGTTCACGGCCCCAGCAGGATTTCTAGCAGTGCGTGGTACTTTCTCTATGATTCCACTTGTTTGTTTGGTTGGTTTTGCTGTTTGTTTTTTTAAGAGTTTTTTTTTTAAATGTAGACCATTATTAAAATGTTTATCGAATCTGTTACAATATTGCTTCTAGTTTATGTTTTGCTTTTTGCCTGAACGGCATGTGGGATCTTGGCATCCTGACGAGGGATAGAACCTGCACCCTCTGCCTTGGAAGGCGAAGTCTTAACCACTGGGCTCCCGGAGAAGTCCTCTTTTTTTGTATATCATCCCCCTGGACTGCCCTTCAGGACAGCAGAGGAGCCAGAGCTCCCATCACACACCAGAAGCAGAAAGTGTCTGGAGTCTGGAGGGAGGAAGGAAAAGGGCACAGTAAGAACAATCGTAGGACTTGGTGGGTTCCTGATACGCACCAGACACTGAGCACAGAAGCTCAGGCTCATTTCCTGGTTACTATGACCTCTGAGAGGTTGGGTCATTTGTCCGAGGTCACACAGCCAGGAAGTGGCCAGGTTGGGAATCTGAAAGCAGGTCTACAGACCTGCAAAGCACATGCTCTTGGCCCTGGTTAGGCTGACCTGGCCTCGGAGGATGGAACATACCCAGTCTGGAGGCCCATCTGGTGGTGACCTGGGAGGTCTGCTTTGATCCATCATGGAGCGGGCCATTTCCAGCAGGCACACCGGGGGCAACGAACTGATGGCTGCACGTGGCGCTGCCGGCGCTGCCCACTCACGGGGTTAACAGTGACAGTGGCCACGCCCGGAAGTGAGCTGGCCCTTCTCCGCTCTCCCTGGGGGTTCCTCACTTCGCCCACGGCTGTCTTCATTAAGGAGCTTGTCAGCACATCAACACGGAACAGGGGCAGAGCCCCACATGTGGAGCCAAAGAAAAACAGCATAAAACACTGTGTATGCCGTCAAGGAGTTCATCACTGGAAGATGAATGTTCTTGCATTTCTGAGTCCCTCGCCAAGGCTAATTGGTGGCTGTGCTTTCTCCCCCCGCCTCTTTTCTCACATCTTTTGAGTGGCTCTGAGTGCCTAATGGAGGCAGTTACAAACCCAAACATCAGATTATGTCAATAAACATCAACAGAGACACAGCCTCCCCGTTGGTGAGCAACTGGTGGAAAAGCAGTGGATACTGCCTGAGAAGACTCAGGCGTGCATTTGTATGCGTGTGGGCACACGCTTGTGTGTTTAGAACATGAACCAGGGAAGTTGTATTTAAACCGCATTTGTAGGACAGGAAGTCTATTATTTTGGGGGATGAGACAGACACAAACCAAATTCTTTAATTATAAATGCCTGCTGGCTTAGTAACGTTAAGACATGACAACACAGCACACATCTGTCTAGTTCTTTACAATTTAAGGAAAGTATTATAAACCCAAGAGATTTTAAATAGGTAATAAAGCAAGTCCACGTCCATGCACATTCATAGCAGCACTATAGATAGCAACCAAAGGGTGGAAATCACCCAACGCCCAACAAGGGATGAACAGACGACAAGCTGTGGTCCATCCATCCCATGGAATATGACTCAGCCACAAAAAGGAGTGAGGTACCGACACGTGTTACAACGTGGATGAAACTTTAAGATAACCTGCTAAGTGAAAGAAAGGTTACATCCACAAAGGCTGCATATTGTAGGATTCCACTGATATGAAATGTTCAAAATAGGTAAAGCTATTGAGAGAGAAGGCAGATATGAGGAGCTGGAGGAAGAGAGGCATGGAGAGAAACTGCTTAATGGGTGAGGGATACTGCTGTGGAATGACATTAATGTTTTAGCATGAGAGGTAATTGCACAAGATTGTCAATGAACCAAATGCCACCGAACTGTTGCCCTTAACAGGCTTAGTTTCATGTTATGTGAATTTCATCTCAATAGATTATCTTTTTTAAAAGAGAAAAATATTTTAAGGAAACCCTGAGCTTTCCATGATAAAAAGGAGATGGTTGATGCAGGGTACTGGGTTTCGGGTCAGGGGCCCTGGTGGTACTCTTGTTCAACCTTATCTAACCCTGGAACTTAAGGCAATCACTTTTGTGCTCTCTCAGCCTGTTTTCCCCTCTATAGAAAGGGGGCTTTCCAGGCTGTGTGAGGATCCAGCAGATGCGAGATGGGGAAATGATTCTGAAAACGTAAGATGTATTAAGCAAACGTTTTTCAAGATTGATGGGTCACTTACGGTGTGGAGCATTTATCACCTTTTTTTCTCATTTAGTCTTCATAAGTAAACCCATTTTACAAATAAGGAACTTGAGGTTTAAAGAAAATCAGAGCTGGGGAGCCAGAGTTAAGCCCAGGCTGCGCTAACCATGATACCACACTGCCTTGCCCACCTCATACTTGCTACCATTGCTGAGGAGGGCTGGCTATTACTGGGCTCAGAGCATCTCAAGGTCAACACCAAGCACTATCCCCTCCAGACTCGCCAGCCCACCTTGTCTGCACACAAATGTTCAGTGTTGAGCAAGGAGCCAGGTTATCCTGTCCCACGTCTCACCAGCCAGCTGCCCCCATGGGCTCTTTCCTCTTCAGATGGCTTTTCCTGATTCTCAGTGCCCACTGTTGTAAATTCTTCTGAAAGTGAACTTCAAATTTGAATCTTTATTTTTTAAAACGAAAACAACATTATCGAACATTCGCCATGTGCCACATGCCATGCTGGGTTCTGGGATGTAGAACTGAGGAAGCCCAGGCCTCAGCTTCAAGGAACTCACAGTGGAGAAAAATAGGAAAATAAATGAGTACTCTTGAGTATCATAAACTCAGTAATCAACTTCTACTCAGAATATGCTGGAACTCCCACGAGTTCCTCGGATATGCATGGCTATGCGTGGCAAAGTGTTAAGAAGGCAGACTAGTTCTAATCTTGTTTCTATCACAGCTGAGCTGTGTGACTTTGGCCAAGTCACCTAACCTCTCTGGGTGTCACATCTAAAATGAGGCTCACTGTAGCCGCCTCAGAGGGTTGTGCTGAGGATTAAATATTTGAGGACATGAGATATGCTTAGAACCAGGCCTGACAGGTGAAAAGTGAAAGTCCCTCAGTCACGTCCAGGTCTTTGCGACCTCAGGGGCAGACCATGGGATTGTCCAGGCCAGATTAGTGGGGTGGATAGTTGTTCCCTTCTCCAGCGGATCTTCCCAACCCAGGGATCAAACCCAGGTCTCCCACATTGCAGGTGGATTCTTTGCCAGCTGAGCCCCCAGGGAAGCCCTGACAGGTGGTAATTGCTACATGATTAGTGTTAAGTCTTGTTATCATCATCCAGGTCTCTGCCTGTACAGAGTGTAGGCTTGGGGAGAAATTAAGGCGCAAAGTTCAGACAGACATCTGGTGAGCCACAACAGACCCAAAGGCCGAACGAACTCAGGCCTGTTTTCAAGGGAAAGTCCGCGTGCCAGTGTGAGCTTCCTAAGAACAAGGGCAATCAGCGGCTATCACGATCATGGCGAGAGAGATGCAGCCCAGGAGACCGTCCACAAATTCAGATCTACTGGGAAGTGAGAATATCCATTTCCAAGAAATGTCAAATTATACCTCCCTCCCTGTGCAACTGCCAGGCCCCGGGGAGTAATTTCATGTTCAAATTGCTTTTTAATCCCAGGAGATTGCATCCCCCGCCCCCAGGGTCTCGAGAGGATGCGTTTGGACGACTTTACTGGCTCTTGTGCTGCAGAGAAATGTGAAAGCCTCAGATGAGGTGATGATCCCGTGTCTCCTTTCTAGAAAGACAGGGGAAATGAAGAGCATGAGCCTGTGGGGTGCCTTTCCTTAGTGGATGCTTAGGTACAAAGCGGTGTAGGATTTTCTGGTCAATTTCCGGTCTCTTCTCCTATTCCAGGTCTGTCCATCACCACAGCTGTTCCCTGCATTCAGATACAGAATACATTGCATCCAGATACAGTATACATTGCATACTACCATCCTGAGGGTGGTAGGACCAGGGTGTTGGAGCAAGAAAGACAGTGAAGGTTTCTAACCCTCCCTCTGCCTCTTCTAGCTGTAAGACCTTGGTCAAGTTACTTCACTTCTCTGAGCCTCAGTCCCCTCATCAGTAAAATGGGGATAATATCACTCTTCCCTGTGGGGTTATTTTGGGAGTAATAAAAATTCAAGCGAAGTACCTGGAACACAGTAGGAGCTTTATATATACATATATATATATATATATACATATACATATACATATATATATATAATCAAGTTAAAGCTTCCTGAATTAGTTTCTTCTCCTGGTCCCACTCTAACCTCGAAACTTCAGGAGGCTGCCTTCTCAGGATCACTTCCTAGAGTCAAGCACTCTCAGGGAGCTGGAGGGATCCCCTCCAGCCCAGAGTCCTGGAACTCAGCCAGCCCCACACCGCCCCCTCTCTTGGGCAACTGGCAGTTTGGACCTGTCTTCCAGTCTGAATGCCACCGGAGGCACCTCTGATTGAACAGCCACTTCCAGCCCATATCAGCTCTCCCTCCGTGCCCAGTGCTCCACAGAGATGGTCCTCTCTCTGCCATCAGATGGAGAAACTGATGCCCAAAGGCATTAAGTGACTTGCCTGAGGTTCTCAGGCCAGTAAGTGGTACAGCTAAGACCCAAACCCAGGTATGAATGCCAGCTTCTCTAATCCACTCAGCTAGTGTTCCCCGAACTTGAGTCGCTCCTCTAACCCCATCATAGTATCTGCAATAATCCATACACACTGCATACTACCTCCCTTCACTCATCATATACAAATCCCATTTGTACTATTCTTTACTGAATCTTGCTCTTTCAAATGACTTAAATAAACATCTAGTTTTTAAAACCTGACCTTAAGCAACACTATCCAGAAAACCATGGGTTGGAGATGTTTAATAGCTATATAACCATTAAGATGAAAAGTGCTCTAATTCACCTGAGTTCCACCTAAAATCATCGAGCATGTTGTGGGCCTCTGACTCCTGACGTCCCTTCTCCCTGCTCTGCAAGTGTTGAAGGAACCAGACTCGCAAAGTTCTGTTTGACTTAGATCTGCCAAGACTTCCTAGATTATCCAGTCAATATTCCAACAATTGTTGGATCGAGAGTCTGTGGAATCAGAAAATGTTCTTTCAGCCCCAAGACAAGTGAGACAGTTTTATAATGGAAGAAGTGACATAAAAATGATAGCTCTGACATTTTCTTTAGACGTCCAAGGAAGTTTGAGGTTGTCTAATGCAAACACCACAGGTGTTGTAGTTAAGCGGCTACATTTCTTGGGGAAAAGCCCCGTCCGTCTTCTTGGAACCCATCCAGCCCCCAGCAGGCCTAGCTCAAGTTCAGCCGTCGTGGACTTGTTATGAATGAAGCTGACAAATCCAGAACAGTGTCTTACTCATCTTTGGAGGCTCCTTCCCCCGCACTCTGAACCCAACAAGCACTCAATAATTGCTTAGGAACTACGCATGTTGAACTCCATAAAATACAACTCTTTAAAAGAGGAAGATATATTGAGTTGAACCGTGTTCCCCCCAAAAAGAAGACCATGGGAACCTCAGAACGTGGCCTTATTTGGAAAAAGGGTCTTTACACATGTAATTAGTTAGGATGAGGTCATCCTGACTTAGGGAGGGGAAATGTCATCCAAATCCAATGACTGCATCCTTGTAAGAGGAGGGGAAGCACAGAAAAACAGACGCAGAAGCAAGACAGAGTCAGAGGCTGGAGCGAAGCAGTCACAAAGCCAAGAAACACCCCGAAATGCCAGCAACCACCAGAAGCTGGAAGAGGCGGGAAGGATTCTTCCCCAGAACCCTGGATGGAGCTCAGGTCTTGCTGGCCCCTTGATTTCAGATTTCATCCTTGAGAAATGTGAAAGACTACACTTTTTTCTGTGGCACTTGGCAGCCCTAGGACTAACACAGAAGGCAAGTACAGAGACCTAGAGAGAGCTGAGGCCCCACGATTTCTTAATCTGAGACCTGGGATTAAAACTCAAGGCTGCCAGGCTGGGTCTTAATCTTTCCTTGAAAGAGACAGGAGCACCCTAGAAGCTAGCAGCCAGCACACAAGGTAGCAGCTCCTACCTCCAGACTTCCCAGATCCTTGAGACTGTATTTGCCTCAGCCAAAGCAGCTATTTTTTTAAAAAAACGTTTTATTTTATATTGGCGTATAGGTGATTAATGCTGTTGTGATAATTTCAGGTGATCAGCAAAGGTACTCAGCCATACATACGCATGTGTCCATTTCCCCCCAAACCTCCCTCCTCTCCAGGCTGCCACATGACAGTAAACAGAGTGCTCTGTGCTCTACAGCAGGTCCTTGTTGGTTATCCATTTTAAATACAGCAATGTGTACATGTCAACCCCAAACTCCGTAATTTTCCCTTCCCCCCAACTTTCCCCCTGGTAACCATACGTTCATTCTCTTAAGTCTTTACTTCTGCATCACAGAAAGTCTTTACTTCTGTGAAAATTGGCCAGAAACGCCACCTGCCATTAGCCAAGTCTCCCCTGTGTTCTCACGGGCTGCTTGCGCAGATCTGCACATCCACGGCTCCCATTTAGAGCTGGTTTTTTACTCTGCCAAGGGCTTCCCTGGTGGCTCAGAGGGTAAAGAATCTGCCTGCAGTGCAGGAGACTGGGTTTCGATCTCTGGGTGGGGCAGATTCTTGGGAGGAGGAAATGGCTACTCACTCCAGTATTCTTGCCTGGAGAATTCCACGGACAGAGGAGCCTGTGGGTTATACAGTCCATGGGGTTGCAAAGAGGCAGACGCGACTGAGCGACTAACAAGGGGCCCCACCCAGGCATCGATCAGACCCAACTTTTGTAAAAAGCAGTAACCAGAGCAGTTCCTTCTGGGTGGACAATGCGGGCTGCCTCAACAGCTCCCACTACGGAGACGCCAGACAGGCACTCCCCCTGCCTCCCCCAGGCTGGCTGTGGTTTTTGCTGCTAAATGCAGCCAGCCAGGAGAAGGTCTATTACTTCTCCATAAACTGATTTCTCCCCTTTTCCTCTTCCCAGCACCCCTGGGGCTGGGCTGGTGGCTCACCCCACTTAAACACCCCCCGGCTGTTTTTATAGCTCTAACCTCTATCCCAGAAATCGGAAGGGGGTTGGGGATAGAGAAGTTTTCTTGTTTTCTCCTCTTCCTTCTTCCCTTCCCCACCACTCCTCCTCCTTAGAAATGCAGCCCGCTTGTTTTATAGGCTGAGGTTTGTAAATGCCTTTGGACTTGAAAGGAAAATCTATATCCAAACCTTAAAGATAAATACACCATTGACTGGAAGCATGGCAGCTACCGGAGAGGAGCTCCGAAACCTCAGCCTGCAAAGAATCACCCCTCCACTGCACACTGGTCCATGAATATCAGTTAAGAAGCTTCTGAGCGCTAGGCTCAGTGCTCATCAGAGATGAGTAAGGCCTTCCTCCCTCCTTCCCTCCCTTTCAGCCGCCTTGTTGAAGTCTTCTGTTACCAAACACGGCGACGTGTTCTGGGTCCAAAGGAGTAAAAAGAGAACAAACATGGCCCTGCCTTGTGGCCCCAGATGAATTCAACATCTGCAAGAGCTGAAAGAAACAGAGGCAAAGGCACCGAGTAAAGACGAGTAGCAGTGAGGCTGATAAAGACCTCACAGGCTCCGGGCTGGCAGTATTCCATCCTCCTTTTCAAGCCTTAGTGAAGCTTGGTCGGACTTCCATCTCAGGGCTGAGAGAGTGCTGCTGGAAGGGAATTCCGATACAGGAACAGCAGTGGAGTCAGAATCACAGCTCTTTGCTCAAAGCGGACTTCATCATCTCCCTGATGTCTCCAGCTCTCTCTCTCCCCATCCTTCGAGCCCCACTGCTCTTCTCAGCGGCCTCAGCAGTCTCCCAGCCACCGCATCACTTCCGCTGCTCCTCCCCAATTTGTTCCAAAGTCCTACACAGCCTTCCCATGGCTTCCTGCGTTTGCCCCCTTTTCTCTGCCCCAGCCTCCCTGCTCTACCTGACATCTGCACATTCTATTGCTTGGATCTCTGCAGTAGGCAGAGGTCCCGGCCTCTCACCTCTTCAGTCCACCCTCTGTGGCCCTGTCAGAGCAAGTCCCCCTTGACCACTGGCTTGATCCAAAACTTTCAAAGTCACTCTACCCTCCAAAAGGCAGAACAAGTAAGTCCAAACTCAGCATTCAAGGACTTCTATAATCTGCTTCCAACTTACCTTTACAATTTAATATTCCACTACTCCTCTCCATGTTGCCAGAACTGTCATCAAAAGAGATGATTCCTCCTTTGCTTAAAATATACACCCCATGCTTTCCCATGGCCTAGTGTTGCCAAACGCTACCCCACCACCTGAAATGCCGTCCTCCCAACCCCAGTCCCTCAAGGCCACCTCAATGAAGGCTTTGCTGACGCCTCTTGCACTTTTATCCTCTTAAAAAGTCTTAACTATCCTTGTGGATGTTGCTTCTGGCACCATTCATACCCTACTTCAGTGTTAAGCTAAGCTAAGTCACTTCAGTCGTGTCCAACTCTGTGTGACCCCATAGACAGCAGCCCACCAGGCTCCCCCGTCCCTGGGATTCTCCAGGCAAGAACACTGGAGTGGGTTGCCATTCCCTCCTCCAATGTGTGAAAGTGAAAAGTGAAAGTGAAGTTGCCCAGTCGTGCCCGACTCTTAGCGACCCCATGGACTGCAGCCTACCAGGCTCCTCCATCCATGGGATTCTCCAGGCAAGAGTACTGGAGTGGGCTGCCATAGCCTTCAGTGTTACAGTCTGTAATTACCCCCTTGCTTTTCTTTTTTAAAAAGACAGTCTGTTATTTTATTGCACCGATTTTTTTTTTAATTGAAGTATAGTTGATTT
Source organism: Madoqua kirkii (assembly GCA_006408675.1). Classification (NCBI taxonomy): domain Eukaryota; kingdom Metazoa; phylum Chordata; class Mammalia; order Artiodactyla; family Bovidae; genus Madoqua; species Madoqua kirkii. Next base: position 18,238 of record SJYC01125809.1, read on the forward strand.
ACAATGTTGTGTTAGTCTCAAGTGTATAGCGAAGCAGTTCAGTTATATATATAGTCAATATTATGAGGCTGAATTCCTAGGGGCAAAAACGTGGTCTTATGAACTAGTGAATACCCTTTAATACCTAGTAGGGTCCAGAAAACACCAGGGTCCCAATGAATAGGTGGCTAATGAAACTACGCTGTTCCTCTCTCCATACACTGTCCTCCCTACTTTCCCCTACCATCAAGAAGTTGGTGTACCAGTTGCCCATAGCAGCTCAGTCTCAAAGTAATAGTATTTTTAAATGTTTTACAAAATAACACTAAAAATATTCTTTCTTATTAATTAATGTTTGAATAATAAGATGAAATGTATAAGCAATAAGAATAATTAAATCAATAGGTTCCTGCCTATTCTGGGTGGGCAGGGGCGCTCCCCTAATAATATCTTCTGTGTAATTCTCCTCTCTCCATTTCCTCTTCTTTCCCACTATTTCGAGGATCAGTCTAGACAAACTGAGGGCCCCTACCTCCCAGCTAGATGCTAGGGTTCTCCCTAACCTGTAGCCCCATCTGTAGACCCCGAGTGGCCTCTCTTCCAGGTTCTTGAACCCACCTGAAAGAAGACGTGTGTGTGTGTGTGTGTGTGTGTGTGTGTGTGTGTGTGTGCGTGCGTGTGAGCAACGCTCACCCCCTAGCAGGTCCTTCCCCGGGGTGCTGGCGGGGGTGGTGCAGTCCTGACTTCCGTCTATTCCTCCAGATCCTTGGCTCCTGCTTTGGCCCCTGTAATCCAATCTCCACTCAGCAGCCGGAGATTTATTTAAAATGCAGATCAGAACCCGGCACTCATGCTTTAACCCCTCTGCAGGTTTCTCATTGTGCTTATTTTATTAAAAAAAATTTTTTTTTTTTTGGCCATGCCACGATGGCACGTGGGATCTTAGTATCCTGACTAGGAACGGAACCCACGCCCTCTGCATTGGTAGCACAGAGGACCACCTCATTGCGCTTAGAATAAACCCAAACTCTTCAAAGACTATGGCCTTCCCACCTGTGACTTTATCCCCTAGTCTTGCTCCCTACTCACCCAGCCTCATCAAGCTTTGCTTCTCTGAGTCCCTGAACACATCCCAAGGCCCCTATGTTTGCTGTCCCTCTCCAGGAGGGTTCCTAACCTATCAGAGACCCTGGGGGTCTCCCCAGCGTTCCCCCAATCTACTTCTTTCTCCACTCACCGAAGGGCCTCCCTCCTTTCTTCATGAGGAAACTCCCAAGACCTACACGGGAGTTTGGCCCAAGTCCATGCTTCCAGACACAGATGCGCTGGTCAGCAAGCTAGTGCAGGAGCCCACAGAGACAGACACAGTCACGCAACAGAGAGACTGCGAGTCGGGGGACTTGCCTGTGGCCCAGTGCGCGCCCCGTGCAGGGCACCTGCCTTCAATCTCGGGTCAGGGAACTAGATCCCACACCGTGCAGCAAGAGTTTGCAGGCCTCAACCAAAGATCCTGCATGCTACAACTGAAAGAAAAAAAAAAAGATCCCCACGCCACACCTGAGACCTGGAGCAATCAAATAAATAAAAAGACATGCTAGTTATCCTAAGTTTTGTGGAGGAAGCAAAGAAGGACTGAGGAGGAGACTAGTAATCTAATATTTTCTTTCAGAGAAGGCCTTTCTGAGGAGGTAATATGTAGTTTAAGATTTTAACAGATTGTGGAAATTTTCAAATATACACACAGAATACCACAGTGAATTCTCATGGACCAATCACTCAGCGTCAACAGTCCTGCCATCCTTATCCTGACGCTGTTTAAAAAAATAAAATAAGCACGTGTAGTAGGCTGCGGTCCATGGGGTCGCGAAGAGTCGGACACGACTGAGCGGCTTCACTTTCACTTTTCATTTTCATGCACTGGAGAAGGAAATGGCAACCCACGCCAGTGTTCTTGCCTGGAGAATCCCAGGGACAGGGGAGCCTGGCGGGCTGCCGTCTATGGGGTCGCACAGAGTCGAACACGACTGATGTGACTTAGCAGTAGCAGCAGCTGAAAAAGTATCAGACTGGGGGGATCAGATCTGAGTTTAGGTCCTGGTGCTGCGCTTGACCGGAGAAGGAAATGGCAACCCACTCCAATATTCTTGCCTGGAGAATCCCAGGGACAGAGGAGCCTGGTGGGCTGCCGTCTATGGGGTCACACAGAGTCAGGCACGACTGAAACGACTTAGCAGCAGCAGCTGCCCTTGACCAGCTGTATGGCCTGAGGCTGCAGGTCTGGCCCCAGCAGCCCCCAAAAGCCAGGCTAAGTCCCTGCATGGTCGAGAGCCATCGTGGCCTTCTGGAAATCTCCTTTCCCAGGAGACAGCCTTCCCTGAAAACACTCGCTTCTGGTGGGGAAAGCTATACGGCTAGCCCTGATTTAGGATCTGACAGCAGGTACCCTCCTCCAGTCCTGGGAAGCCGCCCTCTCGGCGAGGGGACGACACGTGGCCTGGGGGATATCTGGTCCAAGTAGGGAAACCAGAAACTTCCACAGGCAGGAGTCACGCAGAGTCCTGCTGGTCAGCCCAGGAAGAGCCCCCTGGGGAGATTAGTTTTCAACACTAGGCACACAGAAGCCCATGAGGCAGTCCGGAGGGGCCCCGGACGAGGAGGCTGTTTCTCTCCCAGGTTAGAGGGGCTGGCCCAGACCCATGCGCTGGTCTCCTGCATTAACCAGGTTTGCATTCACAGGTTGACCCTGCCCCAAGGACTCAAGTGAAAATCAGTTGAGCTAGAGAGGCTGGTTCCAGTGCTGGATCCACAGGCTCTGGCACTTCTGGCAATTCCGGTCACCCCTTGGGACCTCAATTTCTCCATCATCAAAACAGATATTGTAATTCCCAGGTGGTCAGCCTGAAGACCGTAACTGGAAAGAGGATCCTGAAGCGTGCGTGCTCCAGAAAGGCTGTTTTGGTGGCAGAGACAGTGCACAGCCCACAAACACTCACCAGACCTTCTGATAAATGCAGGGGATGTTGAAGAGCAGGTCTGAAAGCAGCCGGCCGGGGTTCAAAGCCTGACTCGGCCGTGTGCTGTCCATAGACTGAGCAAGGAGCATCACCCCGCAGCCTGTTTCCTCTCGGCCTCACAGGGTGTTGTGACCGCCTGGATCATAGCCTGCACATCATAAGACGCAGTAACGCTCCTCCTGACACGCCCGACACGCGTCTGCAGACTCACCTGCCCTGCCTCCCCCACTGCCTCTCCCCACTCTGGAGTCACTGCTTGCTCACGGTTGTTCTCCCACGCGGTGAGAGGCTAATAGATGTTTCTGGAATTGGAATACAATTGAATGGGGGTTGGGAAAACCTAAGGGAAGAATGAACTGGCTGATCTAATGCAAAGGCTAAATCCCAGTCTGGCGCTGTGTTTCGGTTGTTTTGTGGACCATGGGTGTGGACCCGCAAGGGCAGTGGGGCGGGATAGGCGGACAGGCTCCTGGGGCAAAGAAACCCATCTGCCGCACCCCCACCCCGCCCCGACTGGTTTAGTCTGGTTTTCCAAGCGGACGAGGTTCAGGGAGGTCTTGGGCAAGACTGAGGAATGTTCCACAGGCCCCGTGGGGAGGGGGCAGGAGGGGTCTACAGCCTCACAAGGGTTCCATTGTGTCCTCTCCCCACCGGCAGGCCCCACAGTGGCCCGCTCTCTGGGGAGCTCTCAGAAGAACAAAAAAACCAAGGGCGGGGAAGGACAGGGGGGCTACACTTGTTGGGACAGAGCCTGGGAGAGGGGGCGGGGAGGGGGAGACATATGCCAAGTCACAGGGGCCAGGGTGGGAGGTGGGGTGTCCCCGCACTGGGGTCCCCTGGTCGACCCCAGTCTCCTCAATTCAGTGAGGGATGGGAGAGCCTAGAAAAGCAGGAGACGGCCAAGCCCGGACGGGGCTGAATAAAAGTCCTTTATTTGTCTTAATATCCCTAAAATGCACAAACTTGAAACCCTAAACCCTCTCTATTTCTTTTGGACGTGGCTGCGCCTGGCAGAATTCTCCCTCTTGCCTGAGCTCCTGACCAAAATTATACCAGCTTCCTGTTTAAAACTCTGATTCCATGGGCTCCTGAGATGCTCTGCATTAGCTCCGGGATGGCTGGGGGCAGGGCAGGGCAGGGGCTGGGCTTCCCAGCCAGATAACAGTGCAGACACCAAGCTGGGGCTCCCCCCTCCTTCCCCCAAAGCCCCCTCCATCACTGTGGTTTGGCCAGGGTCTGGGATGGATGGGGGAGGGTACCAGCCCCTAGCAGGATAGGGTAGTGGTCAGGCTGGGGGAGGGGCGTGCTCTGAGACCTTCCAGTGACTACCTGCTGCTTTGGCTACTTTCCAGCCTTGGGACCTGAATCCTCCCAAGTCTTGCATTTGAAAAACCCTGATGCTGGGAAAGATAGAAGGCAGGAGGAGAAGGGGATGACATAGGATGAGATGGTTGGATGGCATCACCAACTCAATGGACATGAGTCTGAGTGAACTCCGGGAGTTGGGGATGGACAGGGAGGCCTGGCATGCTGCAGTCCATGGGGTCGCAAAGAGTCGGACACGACTGAGCGACTGCACTGAACTGAACTGAAAATGGGGATGGCGGTGATAGTATCCAAGCCCCAGGGCTATTCCGAGCTTTCAGTGAAAGATGCCAGGGAACTGCTCGCAATGGCGCCTGGTCCAGGGTGTGACTGAATAAGGAATGGCCATTATTATGATGCTAATGATGGCACCATCTTCAGAATAATCCTCAGCCTCAGGGAGTGATTTCCCAAGAGCCAAGTGTGGGAGGGCACCGTGCCCCTTGACCCTCTTCAGCGACAGCCAGAGATTGAGCAGATACGAGGGGGGCCCTCGGCCAGCAGAGCCTTTCTTAAAGTGTGTTCAGATGTTAAGTGCATCAGCAATAAAAGGCCCTGTGATCGGTGAAGTCTGGGAAATGCTGGCTTAACCCAAGTTAAATAGGATCTTTTGTGAGGGACTCATCAAAGTCTTTGTTGGGCCCAATCTGCATCTCGAATCTCCAGAAAGGGAGGCAGAATACACACTCTGCCTCACAATCCTTTAGAGCCAGGGTGAGTGTTCCGTGTCACCCACTTGGGGGGAAGGCCGGATGCTGCCACACCCTTCCCTGCCTTCACGAGCTCTTTCTCCTCCCTCATTCACATCCGAGCTCCATGAATCAGTCATGGGATCCTCATCCCAGAGGCCCTGCCCAAGAACCTTTCTGTCTTATTAGGGAGACCTGCAGCTATGTCTATCTGCTCCCCTATTTTTGATAATGGCAGAACTCTTCTCCTGGAGGCTCAGGTCCAAACTCCCAGCCACTCTGTATCCCTCCTGCGCCTCATCCCTCACAACCCCTCCATCAGCAAGCCCTGCTGGATCTACCCCAAGGATGATCCTGGTCTATGTCCCAACTTGAATCACGGCTTGCCGTTTCTAGCTACTACTGCAGTCGTCCCAGACCCCTTCATCTCTCGCCCGGACGCTATCGTTGCCTCCTCACTGATCTTCCGGGTTCCCTCTAGCCCCACCGGCCTTTTCCTTACAGTGGTGGTTTCATCACTAAGTCGTGTCCAATTCTTGCGACCCCATGGACTCTAGCCCGCCAGGCTCCTCTCTCCATGGGATTCTCCAGGCAAAAATACCCTGGAGTGAGTTGCCGTTTCCTTCTCCAAGGGGTCTTCCTGACCCAGGAATTGAACGTGCATCTCCTGTATTGCAGGCAGATGAGCTAAATGCAATCAGACCATGCCATCCCTCTGCTGCAAACTGTCAAATGGCTTCCTCTCACACTAAACCAAAACCTTTGCCTTCTAAAGCTCCCCATGATCCTGCCTTACCCACCAACTTGCATGCAATTCACCCTGCCACTCTTTGTCTTGCGGCCTGGTTGGTTTTCTTTCAGATCTCACCCCAGGGCCTTTGCACTTGCTGGTCCCTCTTCCTGCAACGCGCATCCTCTGGAACTTCGCGCGGATGTCAGGAGTCTGCCTAACCGTCCACCTTCGCGAGGAGACCCTACCTGACCACTCCATCCCAAGTAGCCCCTCCCATCCCGACGGTCATAGGTGCTGCCACGTTTCCCTGTCTCCTTCCCAGCACTACCTCCATTTGAAACTTTTGTGTTTAATTTGTTTCCATGTTTCTTTTCTCTCTCCTTGAACTAGAAGGTAGGAATTTCGAGGGCAGGAGATTGCCGTATGCGTTGCTCTAGCCTCAGTATTTAGCGTAAGACCTCGCCACTGCAGGTGTCCCAGCGATATTTGCTGATGGCTGAGTGAAGGAGAATGCTCAGCAGACAGCGGTGAGGACAGTCACTGGCTTGCGGCATTGCCAAGGATGATCCCGGTCCTGGTCCAGCTGAGAAAGTACTCCTGCCCGTCATCACCCACGGGCCTGATGACAGGGACTCAGGCTCTCAGTCCTGGGCAAACAGCCAGAAGCCTGCCCCACGTGGACAGCTGTAGCTGAGGCCAGGTATGGCGGCAAGCACTGAGCTAGGCACTGTTACAGACTGGAGGTAAGTTTAAAACCCTTCACATCGACACTTGAGAAGTAGGTTTCATCTCTCTAATTATAGCTGAGGTCACACAGCCAGTCTGTAAAGCAGGGGATCAGTAACAGATCTTTCAGTCTAAAACAGTGTGCCGTCAGAGGAATGAATGAATGAATGAAACTCCTAACTGCCAAAACGCAGAGGGAAAAGTGGTGGCCAAAGCCTCTTCCCCTCTCCCTTCTTACCCCTCAACCACCCTCAGCCCCTCCTCCCCTATTCCCTAACACCCACCCCCTATCAGGGTACAGCAGGGCTCAAATGTCCAGAGTCTGGTTTGTGAGCCTCACGAGGAGTCAGCTTCTTGGAGCCTCTGGGTTCTCATTGGTAAAATGGGCAGAGTGAGCCCTGCTTTGTCTCTGGGTAGTCGTGAGAAATCAGATGAGCCAATCGTGCAACATGCTCAAAAGACCTGGTCGTTGTTAGGGCCCTCCTCCTGGCCTTAGTGAGCAGCGTCTCCCAAGGGCATCCTCGTTAGAAGGAATACCAAGGGTAAAGCTTATCCCTACAGACAGATCCTCCCATGGCAGAATGTCAGGTCTGGTGACACCTGGGATGAGATGAGGGTATTACTTGGGGGGCAGGGGTGTATCCTTGGCACCCCCAAAGCCAGTAATAGAAGAAACCCACCTGGTGGCTCGGATGAAACCCCAGCGATGACCACACCAAGCCCGTATCTCAAGAGCGACTACGTGCCCTGTAGACTCGGGCCTGGGACCTAGGGATACACAGGTCAATGAACTGTGCGCTCTCGCTTTCCTTTGCAGCTGGGGCAGCAGCACAGGGGCAGGCAGAGGAGGGGAGGTGGGCTCGAGCTCAGCAGGGGTGCGCAGGTAGGTTCATTTGTTGCTGTGTGACTGAGGATGCGCCTGCCCCTCTCTGATCATTATTTCCTCTGTGCACAAACATGAGGGCAAGACCCGTCATCGCGAACATTCTGCTTAGTCTAATATTCGGTTCCACTGTAGGCACCACGAACGAGCCACTCCTGCAAGAGGGCCAGCAATGCAATCCAAGAAGGAGCAGCCCAGCCTAAAACAGGGGGCTCAGCCCCCCATAGGACACTGAACCCTCGGATTCTGCTGTATACCTCCATGAACCCAGGATACTTCTCCAGGGATGGTGGAGGAACCCATGGGGTGAAAGTGGGGAACAAGAGAGGACTCTGACATCTTTTTCCTGTGAATCAGCAGAAAACCTAAAAACCAAATCTCCCATTCATGCTTCCTCCACCGTGAGAAACGCACACCGCCAGCCATTTGCTGGTGAACTCTGAAGCATGAGCATAAATAATTAAAATGAAATTACAGTTGTCAAAATAAATGAGCAGAGAACCAGGAGCTTCCTCTTTGCCATCCCATGAGTCCTTAGTTGGCTGTTCTGTAAAAGCTGATGATCACAGGCAAAGGGTGGCCTGGACACTGAGACAGTGAGAGGTGGCTGCAATGTGGAAAGGGCCCAAGGGCAATGGGCTGGGGCACGGAAGAGGACTAGCAGGTGTATCTGTAGCTGTGGCAGAACCTCACAGCCTGGGGTGGTCAGTGGCAGTGACAGATCGGGTCTGTGGGCCGTGAGTCCACATTCAGCAGGCCCAAGGGCAAGAGTTCCAGTCCTCATTCACCCCAGAGCCCCAGAACACCCTTGGAGCAAGTCTTCTGTGGGCTCTGGGCACGGAGGCGGTCCCACATGCCTCCACTAAGGAAGCAATGCACTAATGAGATTCTGAGACTGACTCCTCCAGGGGTCTGGTGAGAGAGTCCACCTTTCTCCCTGCTCTTAGAGCAGGGGCCTGGCCCACTAGAAGTGGCAGGCCTCAGAAGGTGGGTGTTCCTGGGTGTGAGCTCACTGGAGGTTTCGTGCATGTCTGATCCTGGCCACCACCCTTGTCTGCTTGAACTAATGCCTCCTACCCAGTCTCTGGGGCCTCTGCCCTACTGTTTGATAGAATGAATGAATGAGGAGAGGTACGGTTATCATTATGCCCATTTTACAGATGAGGAAGCTGAGGTTTAAAGAAATGATCTGGCTCATGCTTACTGGGAGAGGTGAGGTGGGACTGTGGGTTTCCTTCAGATAGGAAGACTAAAGGGCAAGCATCTTAAACGTATCTGATACCAATATCAGGACTAGGGGACTGGGCGGTGGTGTCTGCTGGATGATGCCAAACATCTCCCACAGTGCGGAAAGAGGTCCCAGCAGAAAAGCAGGTGGTATGAAATCAAGAATGAGTTGGTATGCTGAAGGAACCCAGGGAAACCAATACAGCTGGAATAGAAACAGTAAAGGGGAAGGGGTAAGATAGGTTGGCAGGAGCCCGCCCACAGGATGGCCTTAGATCTTACTTTAAGTGTGATGGAAGGATCCCAGGGGGTTTCCAATGGCAGATGGGGCAGCAGCTCTTAGAGGGCAGGCCTGGATAATAATTTCTGCCCCAAGCCCGTTATGACCCATCTTTCACGCATCAGCCAAAGTGGTACCACTGACTTCCATTGATTCAGCTAATAAATATAGATGATCACAGCTAGCATTTGAGTTATGATAAGATGGAAGGATGGCATCACCGATGTCATGGATGTGTGCTTGGGCAAACTCTGAGAGATGGTGAGGGACAGGGAGGCCTGGCATGCTGCTGTCCACGGCGTCGTGAAGAGCCGGACACGACCAGATGACTGACCAACAACTAGCATGTACTAAGCTTCTACTGTGTGCCAGGTACTGTGCTGAGCACGTTCCATATCAATACATTCATTCTCTCATTAAACCCTCATGCCGATCCCATGACACAGTTTTACGTACAACATGATTTACTTTACAATAATACACAGGTGACTTTTGGTACTTTCTCATTTTACAGATGGAGAAACTGAGGCTCCAATGGTTAAGTAGCTTGTCCAATAAATACCCCAGCCACTGGCAAAGCCAGAACCTGAACCCATGTCTGTGTGAGCACAGAGAATGAGTCCTTAATACTAACCACCACCGCCTTCCCGTCCCCGAAGATACATACACACACACACACACACACACACACACACACACACTTCGGGTTTTAACTCTTTGGGAACTAGGAACACCGTTGAGGGGTGGAGTTCGTAGTGGATTACAGTTTCTCAAACAGAACTTGACTGTGGCTCTTTCTCTTTCGCCCTCTTGCTGCTCTGGCCCATGAGATGGGGCGCCAGGGGAAGGAGCCCCGCTTCTCCCTCCTGTAATGGCTCACGTTCATTGCTGGATAACGCAATCAGAGCACAAGGATTAATGGACTTGGCTCTGGCTTTCAAGTCCCACCCGCTGACAGATCGCCTAATTCCCCCCTGTTCCTGAACCTTTCAGAAAAAAATGCAGGCGGCTTGCTTATCTTAGTGTGTGGTTGCCGTGGAAACTGCATCCCTTGTGAGATGCACTGTCATAACATTTCAGTCCTGTTCTGAACACTTAAAGACACAGCCTCCTCCTCTTTGGGGCCTCAGTCCACGGGCACTCATCAAGTGACTGGGGAGAGCGTAGGGGTGAGTGTGGCGGGAGGTGAAGAAGGAGGAGGCCCCTGGCTTTGGAAATGTCAGCTCCCATCCATCTAAGACTTGGGGTCACCTAGTGCCTGGCAAGTTGGGTTCAGAGAACATTCCTCAAGTGGCTTCTAGTCTGGGCAATGGGCTCTACTTGAGTTATTTGTGATGAATCCCACCATCTGCCCCATGAAGTTGGCAGAATTATGAACCCCATTTTACAGAAAAGGAAACTGAGGCTTGAGGAGGTGAGGTCATTGTGGAGGCCAGTGTGGCTATGCTCTGGGTGACCGAACATGCTGGTTTTAGCACTCAAAGCCCCGCGTCCCAGGAAATCCCCTGGTCTCTGGCAAACTGGGATGATGGGTTCACCTCCCGTGCATGTTTCTAATGCCTATACCTGTGACTCTCCTTCCCCTCCCAGAGATGCACTTCAGTCATAAGTGCTCTGAGCCACCCTCCTCTGCGCCGGGGGCAGGAGGGCAGTGGGGTGGGGTGTGCTGAGCCAACAGGAAAGCCGGGTTCCCTGGCCTCGGCCTAGGACAAGTTCTGAGCTCCCCTCAGGCTCAAACGGAAGCCACCGTCTGCCAGAGGGTGTCTGGGATCCCCCGGGGTTGACGCCCTCCCCTCCCCTCCCTCATCAGTTCCCCTGGGGGCAGATTCTTAACAAATGGCACAGGCCCCTTCCCTCAGGCTCTGCTCCAGGACAGCCTGGCCTCAGGCACCCAGGGGGTCACACTGGAGCCTTCCCATAACCAGACCTTGGCTCTCAGCCCTTCCCATCCCTCGTGCTCCCTGGACTTGCAGGCACACTGAAAGAGGGCCGTTCCCCACAGCCTCCTTCCTCCGAACTTCAGGCCTCGGCACGTGCCGTTGGTCTGTGCACGCGGCTTGGTGTCTCCTTCCCAGGCTGCTTCCCCAGGGCTAAGGTCCATGCACACTACAAAGGCTGGCTGAGGCATCCCCTCACCCAGGAGGCCTTCCCTGGGCCTGAGCCACTGCTGAAGGGGCTCAGAGGGGCACGGGGACCACCTGTGGCTATATCACTCCCACCAATGCCCCAGCTTGAAGGAGCTGTTTTGGTGTCCCCAGGGCAGTCACGGAGACATCCTCCCTGCATCTTCACGCCCCGCTCAGGGTCCATCACTGAGGAAGTGCTAACAAACACCAAATGAGCAAATCCAGGCACACTTAGGTGCCATCTAGACTGTGCCAAGCCGTCGGTCAGACAAGCCACACGGTCTTCACAACATGTGCAAGACCCTATATGATGGCCCAGCTGCCTTCCCGGCCTTCTCGCACTCACCCCCGCCCCTCCCATGCATCACTCCAGTCCTAGAAAGCCAAGCCCCTGATGCCTGCGGTTCCCCTGTCTGCAGCCCTCTGTACCACAGAAGCTCTGGGCAAGTTCCCTCACTTCCTCTGGTCTCTGCTTAAGCATCCCTGTCGGAGGGCTCTCCCCGACCCTCTAGCCCCTCTATGGCAAACAGCATCTCTCATCATTGCTCACTGATTTTCTCACTATCTTAAGCACATATTTGTTTATGTATAATATATGAGCCTACAATAAGTATATATTTAATGACAGGCACACAGTTAAATAAATACTATGTGTATAACCTATAAATTGATTCACATTGACCATATATTTAGCTGTCTGTCTCTCCCACTAGAGTATAACGTCCAGAAAAGGACCTTTGTTCACTGCTATAATCCCAGTCCCCAGAGCAGTGGCTGCCGCACACTGCAAATGCTCAACAAATATTTTTGAAGGAATGAATACAGTCTTAGCCCCTAATCGACTGCTGAGGAACAGTCTTTCGATGTAAGTGCCGTGACACACTGAAGCTTACCAGGTGAGATGACTTGCCCAAGGCCACCAGACCAAGGACACCCTGACTCTCCAGCCCTGGGGCCCAGCCTGACCATGAGCCCTCGCCAGTACCACCACACCCCTCATACTGTCCCCAGAGCCTGTCTACTCTTTCCAGAGCAGACGCCCAGAGCCTGGTGATGGCTCCTCCATGGCAGGAGTCACAGTGGGGACCTGGAGGAGGAGATGGTCCACAGAAGGAGTGGCTGGGCCATCTCTGAGCATCTCTTGGTGGCCATGAGGAGGTGCGGCCAGTGAAGGCAGGGGCAGGTATTCTTCAGAACAGAAAGTTGCCCCCATCAGCTCTTCAATCACTGCCAAGGATTCCAACCTCCTCAAGTTGGGGGTCTAGATGCAAACTCAATATGTCGTTGTTAATTGAACACGTGAGCCCATTAGCTCAAATGTTTGACTGTCTATCATTATGAATGTGTTTCAGGGATCCCTTTGTTGGGGGATCCCTTCCCCCACCAAAGCAGGAGAAGCAGGGGTCCAATGACATCAGTCCCTTTGCTCAGCCCCCAGACCAGGGCTAGAGTCGGCCAACGGCAGAGCGTTGCCAGGGCCATCTCCACTGCCCTCGCCTTCCGTCCCTGTTGTATGCTTCAGTAGTGAGTCTCTCAGGGGGCAGAACAGACTATCCCAGACCCAGTTTCCAAAAGTTCATGGGGCATGGATTCACTCAGAAGGCCTCATACCCAGCCTGGGGCTGCTGCTTGCCTCGACTCAGGGACCAGAGTAGCTTTCATCTCCTGAGGGCCTGGAGAAGGGGCTCAGGAGAGACCTTGCCCTAGATGCACTAGAGAATTCCCACCTCCCACATAAAGTGCCCTTTCCTAAGGGGATCCATGAGAGTAAGCACCTTCCCCTCGTGGATCCCACTTTAGGATGACTCCGTCGCCGGGCCACCCTGTCCTGGCTCCCGCTGTGCACCTGGCCCCACACCGACCTGTCCTCTCGCCCTGTGAGCTGGCTTTCCTCGGTCCCAATTCCCAGATGAGGATGTCGAGGCTTGCGGGGGGGAAGTGCGGGCTCTAGACCTCGTGATGTCCCTGTTTGGGGTACCTCACTCTGCTTGACCAGGTTCTGGGTATCCATAGATGTCTGCTATCTCATTACCGTTTCTGTTCTCTGAGAGCTCAGAGCAAGCATTCACACAGGTGTGCGTGGACACACACACACACACACACACACACACACACACACACAGAGCCAGGCACCTTCCTGGCCCCCAGTAGCCCAGCAGTGAAGTTATTGCCCACGTGACAGATCAAGGGCTATGAGTTAATGATGCCTGAGGTCCCGGACTCAGGGGCAGGATAAAGACATTCTCATGATGGGTGTCCTTCTGACACCTCATAAAATCCTAAGAGAACTTGCTCCCTGGAATACCAGCCAGCATCACCCTAGGCCCCCAAAGCACTCACCAAGGGGCTGTGGCATGGGGTGAAGGCTCCTGAAGGGGTCATTCTGGTCCATGCACAGGCCCACAGACAAAGACTGGGCGGAGGGAGCCAGAGCTACATTTAAACACGAACTATTACTGTTTTTCCTTTTCTGATGCTTGCAGTGTCCTGCGGACAGACTATGAAAATAAAGATTCATTTCCCACTGACCTGGGGTATTTTTTTTTCCTTTTCGTTCCACAAATACCATATTTTGGGGTTTCTGGCACACACTCCACCCCTGGCTTGCTCCTGAACCAGTATCACTAATCTTGAAGGCTCCTTGTGAGCACGCCTCCCTCTGCCATATGACAGCCTCACTTTTTGTCTCAGCAAATTCCTAAAAGCCCCCTGCAAGGTACCATTGCTCCCCTGTGTCAGATGGCAAGACTGAGGTCCAGAGAGGGTAAGTAACTTGTCTTAGGCCACACAGCAAGTTTACAAAGGAACAGACAAATCGTGGAAAGCTTTTTTCTTAGTAGATATAAAGCCAATAGAGCTATTTTCCTTCCCAAGGCTCCAAATTTGACGGTTTAATTCTGGCAGCAATGGCTAAAGAGGGGAAGAATCCTGTAAGTCCTGCAACTGGGTGCTTTTTTTAATTTCCCCACCCGAGACTTACTTTTGTTGGGAAGTGAGAACCTCAGCTTTTCTGCTGAACCAGCCCTGCCTCGTGTAAACATTCATAAGCTGTGAAAAGAATTCACTGGTGAACTTATATAGCACCCCCTTCTCCCCGGGTGAATAAAACCCAGCCACTGACCCACGAGGGTGGTGGGGCAAGTCTGTCGCACACCGAATACCCACACGCCTCTCTCCTTTCGCTGTTCTCATCACTCCCTGGATGCTCAGGTGCTCTGCACAGCCTCGTCTGCAGAAAGGCAAAAGCGGCCGGACGCCTGGGTTCTTCCTTCCTCTTACTCTCTTCTCTGCTTAGAGCAGAGGGGAGAGAATTCATGTAGAAATCAACTCTGACACACGACTTCCTCGATCCTGGCCAGATTCTCCAGGCACAGGAGAAATAAAGCCAAGGATGAGATGCCACCAGCTCTTGTTGAACATCTCCCTTTGGAGGAAACCCCTCCTCCATACTGCACGGGCCACTGTGGCTGCCACTGGCCACACATGGCTAGTAAATTTAAATCAATAAAACGTAAATAGAATTAAAGGGCCTGGGAGCGAAGTTCTGCTTTGCCAGGTCCAGTCAATGACCCGATGCATACAGAGTGGAGTGGAGCGGGGAACCTCTGGACAAAGGGAGCACTATTAATGGTATAAATCACCTTGCCAAAGCCACAAATATTTTGTGGAAAAATACTCACAGAGGGCTACAGTGTGTGCCAAAACGCAAAGGAGGCATTTGAGAGGAAAAGCTGGCTTCACAGAGTGGTGGGGGGTGGGAGACACATACCACCAGGAGGAATTTTTTTTTTTTTTTTGGTCAGAGGGGAAAAAAAAATCACCTATCTTTCTTCCTTTTTAAAAACTGCAGGAGTGGGGCTGGGAGACTCTGTAAGGCGCCCCCTGAGAGTAGAGCTCTACCAGCATTTGCTGGATGAATGTATCAATGAACAGAAAATATTAACATAAAGGATGTGGAAAAGTCATTAAAAAAAAAAAAAAGAAAAAAGAAAAGGCTAGAGGAGGATAAATACAAAATCCTGGCTGGGAAGAGACTGGCTCAGGTTGGGTGAAGCTTCTGCTGTTTCTGGGTTGGGGTGATGGGTATTCACGTGTTTAATGTGTTGTTATAATTGATCCCCTGCACTTATTTGACAAATATCCTTTGTATCCCAATGTTCAACAGAAGCATTCACACGTGAGATATACCAAGACCTTAAAAAACATCTAAATTTTAGCCCTAATCCTGCCCATGTTTCAAAAGATGCTTTGTCTCATTATTGTAGTTGGGGATGATTAAAGTCAACATAGATATTTTTAATGATACCTTTTATTTATATAACACTGCACATTTTTATAGCATTCACCACTTTCTTCCATTATTGGGTTTAAACTTAGGAGGAAGTAATGTAGCCATCGAGGGCAGAAAATGCCAGAAACCAGATCTGCCTTTCCTTCGTGACTCTGCCTCTCATCAGCTGTGAGACCCTGAACAAGCCACCGAGTCTCCTGGAGCCTCTGTTTCCCAGCTGAGAAAATGGAGGAATGTATTCAGTTGTCTGGGCTTCCCAGACGGCTCAGTGGTAAAGAGTCTGCCTGTAATGCAGAAGACCCAGGTTCAGTTCCTGGGCCGGGAAGATCCCCTGGAGAAGGCAATGGCAACCCACTCCAGTATTCTTGCCTGGGGAAATCCCATGGACAGAAAAGCCTGGTGGGCTACAGTCCATGGGATCACGTAGAGTTAGACATGGCTTCGCCACAGAACAAGAATAACTTAGCTGTCTAGCATGGCGGGTGGTTGTTAGTTAACCTTCACGGATTCCTGACAAATTCACTGAGCAAGGCCTGCATCCCAGGCTCAGCTCCGAATGCTGGGGACAGGACGGGGGTGTGCAGAAGACTTCTCAGCAGCTGCTGTCCCGGGATGCAGACAGTGGGCAAAGAACATTATAAAGTGCCTCATTTCATTGACAGAAATGTGCAGTGATAGCGTGCTGTCCCCAGAGAGCTCTGGCAAAGGGGTCAACAGGTCTGATGGGGGCACTGATGCCTGAACAGTCTCATCATCCGAAGGCTTACTGGAACGATAACGGGTTGACATGAATAATAAGGCTTTAGAGAAAACAGGCTAAAGGCAAGACCGTGAGCCAGGACCAGAAGGCCAGCCAGACAGGCCAAGAGCTCGCCTGCACACACCAGATCTGACGAGAGTCCTGCCACAGGCTGGCACCGGTTGGTATTAATAATTAACTGTTGCTCTGGGCTCCAAAGTCTCCCCACAGCCCCCAGCCCTCCCCAGCAGCTGAAGGAGGGGCGTCTGCCCCCCGCAAGGACCTCTGTGGCTCAGCACTCTGACCAGGGTCTACCTTGGCCGCTCAGTACCAGCACCCGCCTGTCATTAAATGCTGGCGTTTTGCCCTTGAGCCACAGGATGGGGGCGGGTTCCTAAATCGCCCCTCAATCTCTCCCCGCAATGCAGGCTGAGTCCTGACCCCTTCCCTTCCATCCAAGCCCCCGTGACGAGTCAGCCTCCACCTCTCGGGTCCAGGGAAGTTCCACTCAAGAAGGCTCGCCTCAGGCAAGTTCTGAAAGGGGAGGCGAGGCCGCTGTGTGAACCTCCAGGAAAAGTGTGTTCTTCAAGAACAGCCTTTGTGAAGGGAGCTCTCAGCCGAGAGCTTAGAGCCTCGCGAGACTTCGGACCAGTGCGCGAACACAAGATCTTGAGCGGCAGGGGGCGGAGTCTTGAGGCCACCTCCAGGGTGCTGGGACTTACCCTGTGGGTGCTACAGATTCAACATGGTTAGACTTGCGTTTCACAGAGCGCACCCTGGCTGCTGGGCGAGTGGAATCTGCAGGACCTCATAGGGTGGGGCAAGTGCCAGGTAGGAGCAAGTCCTCATAAAATGGTTGTGGTGCATCCTGGGCACATGTGCTGTGATTCTCTGTGGATTTCTGATTCACTTTTCTTAATAGAAACAGGTTTTAAATTTTGGTGACGTCCAATTCATCTATTTTTCCTTTCACAGTTCCTATTTTTTCTGTCCTGTCTCAGACGTCTCTGCCAACTACAAGACTGTGATGCTATTTGGTCAGGCTGTCTTCCAAAAGTTAAATAATTCCTTTAACTCAGTAATAAAAAGACAATCGAATAAAAAATGGGCAAAAGACTTGAATGGATCGTCCACAAAAGAAGACATTCAGATGAAAGACGCTCAACTTCACTAGCCAAACAGGGATGTACACATGAAAACCCTAACGAAATAACGTCACACAACTATAGAATGTCTAAAATCGAAAAGCTCTGTTGACCATACGAAGTGTCGATCAGGCTGTGGAGGAATTGGAACCCTCAGACACAGCTGGTGGAGGTGTGAAATGGTATAAGAATTTTAGAAAACAGCTTGGCACTTTCTCTTAAGTTAAACATACACTTGCCCTCTAATGCAACCACTCTACTCCTAAGTATTTACACGTGAGAACCAGAAGCAGGAGTCCCCACAAAGACTTGCACTCAAATGTTCATAGGAGCTTGATTACATAATAGCCCCAAACTGGGACCATGCAAATGCCCATCAAAGGATGAATGTATAAACAA
Organism: Madoqua kirkii; assembly: GCA_006408675.1. Classification (NCBI taxonomy): domain Eukaryota; kingdom Metazoa; phylum Chordata; class Mammalia; order Artiodactyla; family Bovidae; genus Madoqua; species Madoqua kirkii. Next base: position 35,834 of record SJYC01125809.1, read on the forward strand.
GATATTGTGTACACATAAGATAGAACATTGTGCAGCAGTACAAAGTAATGAGCTCCCACATGGCTCCCAACAACAGGGATGAATTTCAGATAAATCAAGATGGTTAGATGACTCAACGAGCTCAATGAACTTGAGCAAACTCCAGGAGATGGTGAAGGACAGGGAAGCCTGGCATGCTGTAGTCAATGGGGTCGCAAAGAGTCAGACATAACTTGGCAACTGAACAACAACAAGCTGAGGGAAGGAAGCCAGACACAAGAGTGCAAATTGTGTGACTCCATTTATAGAAGTTCTAGAACAAAGCTAACCTACAGTGATGCAAAGCAGAGCCATGGTTAACTGGAAAGGGGCCTCAGGAAACTTCCCGAGCTGATTGAAAAGTTTCCTGTCTTGCTGGGAATTCGGATTACAGGGGTGTAAATAAGGTCAGAATGTATGGGACACTTTAGATCTGAATGTAAATTGTACCCTAATAAAATTTCTAATTCTTTGTGGCTGGGGCGGGGCGGAAAAAAGTTGCTGGATGAAAGTATATATAATTCCTTCAACTACTGATATTTCATTTATTTTTAAAATAAGTTTATTTATTTATTTATTGAAATGTATTGACGTATTTGTTGTTGTTGTTCAGTTGCTCAGTCATGTTTGATTCTTTGCAATCCCAAGGACTACAGCACACCAGGCTCCCCTGTCCTTCACCATCTCCTGAAGCTTGCTCAAACTCATGTCTATTGAGTTGGTGATGCCATCCAACCATCTCGTCCTCTGTCGTCCCCTTCTTCTCCTGCCTTCTATCTTTCCCAGCATCAAGGTCTTTTCTAATGAGTCGGCTCTTCGTATCAGGTGGCCAAAGCATTTGACATATAACATTGTATAAATTCAAGGTGTCCAGCAAGTTGATTTGATGTATGTAAGGTGCCATTATAGTGATAGCGCCTTTATTATATTACATGATTATCATTTCTTTTTTTTTTTAACGTGGGCCATTTTTAAAGTCTTTACTCAATTTGGTACAATATTGCTTCTGTTTTATGCTTTGGATTTTGGCAGAAAGGCATGTGGGATCGTAGGTCCCCAACCAAGGATGGAACCACATCCCCTGCATTGGAAGGCAAAGTCTTAAACACTGAACCAGCAGGGAAGTCCCATCATTTCTTTTTTGAGCTGGGAATAATTAAGATCTAGTCCCACTCCAGTGTTCTTGCTGGAGAATCCCAGGGATGGTGGAGCCTGGGGTTGCACAGAGTCGGACAACTGGAGTGACTTAGCAGCAGCAGCAGCGGCAGCAGCTTCTAGCAACTTCAGTGACTTTAATACAGTAGTGTTGTCCATACTCACGACCCTGTGCATTAGCTCTCCAGGACTTGTCTCCTAGTTGCAGGTTTGGACATTTATCTGACATCTCTTTTGTTCTCCCATTTTCCAGAGGCCCCGTTAGCCTGACATTGTTAGTAAGCGTGCCCGGGACGGGGAAGAGACAGAGGCAGGTACAGGCAAGTTGCTGCAACATCCCATTCCTTCCTCATCCCACAGAGATCTGCTACCCCTACTGCGTGCTATTAGGACCTCTGGAGCAACAGAGGCCAATAAGCCAGCGTCCCATCCATCAAGGAGCTCACAGTTGTTCTGTGTGTGTGTGCGCACGTGTGTGTGTGTGTGTGCACATGTGAGTGTGTGTGTATCTCACGTCTCAAGAAGTTAGCCAGGGACTTCTGGGGACTAGGTGGTAAAGAATCCACTTGCCAATGCAAGAGACATGGGTTTGATCCCTCACCCGGGAAGATCCCACATTCAGGAAGCCCATGTGCCATAACTGCTGAACGTGTGGCCTGGGAGCCACAACTACTAAGCCCATGAGCCACAGCTCCGGAAGCTTGTGTGCCCTAGGGCCCGTGCCTCGCAGCAAGCGGAGCCGCCACGTGAGAAGCCCGCACATCGCAACTAGAGTCGTCCCCGCTCGCCACTGCTAGGGAAAAGCCTTCACAGCAACGAAGACCCAGCACCACCATGAGTAGATAAATTAAATTATTTTTAAAAAGGAAGTTAGCCATCGTGTTTTCCAATAACCATTTAAAAGTGTAATAATGTTGAAAAAAACAAAAAATAAAACACAGCCATTAGCCACCTCTTCATTCCACCGGGCCCCCCGCAGCTCTAACTTCTGGACTTGCATCAAGAAGGCCCAGGGTTGGGGAGGGGTGGGTGGGTCTCTCTGGGGATCTGGAGACTGTGGGCTGCCCTCCAGCAAGGCCCAACCTTCCACCATGGGCGACATTTCCCGAGCCCCCAGCAGGCTTCACTGTCTGCTCTCTAGAGACAGCTAGACTGCCGGGGGCCCTCCAGTACAGCCCCCTGATGGCTAAGCCACCAGTTTCTGGCTGCTCCTCCTGCCCTTTGCAGAAACCTCTACAGCAGCACATTTCCTTAATGTGTGTGATAGCTAGTCCTTTCTCAATGTCTTTCTCTTAAAAGAACAGAAAAATAGAAACTGACCAACCATGGCTGAAATGTAGGCATGCCACACACAGACCCAAAGATCCACCAGGACCCACATCTCCGCTTCTCATTCCAACCCTAGGAAGCTGCAGGTTGCAGGGAGTTTATTTTGCCTCGTTTCATCCCTATTTTAAGGAGGGTTTTGGCTTTTTTACTGAAGTATAATTGATTTACAATATTATGTTAGTTTCTGATGTACAGCAAAGTGATTCAGTTATACATATATATATATTTTTTAATTTTTTTCCACTATGTTTTATTATAGGACATTAAATGTGTTTCCCTGTGCTGTATACTAGGACCTTGTTGTTTATCTATTTTCTATATGGCAGTTTGTATCTGTTAATCCAAACTCCTAACTTATCCCTCCTGCCCTTTTCCCTTTGGTAACCTTGTTTTCTATGTTGGTGAGTCTGTTCCGTTTTGTAAATAAGTTTGTTTCTGTCATATTTTAGATCTACATACAAGTGATATCATATGATATTCATCTCTGTCTGTCTCGTTAACGCTTCTCTTAGTGTGATCATCTCAGGTCCATCCATGCTGTTGCAAATGGCATTCTTTCTTTCTTTATGAGTGAATAGTATTCCACTGTATGTATATTCATGACATCTTCCCTATCCATTCATCTATTAATGGACATTTAGGTTGCTTCCATGGTTGGCTATTGGAAATAGTGCTGCTGTGAACATCGGGGTGCATGTATCTTTTTGAGTCAGAGTTTTGAAGGAGGGTTTTGATGATGGACACAGAAGTCCCCAAGTTAGTGCTCATGGCTACCATCCCCAGGGCCCAGCACTCTTCCTGGGATGAGGCACTATGATTCCCATTTTACAGGTGGGGAAACTTAGGCTTAAGGATGACAGGACATGACCAAGGTCACAAAGCTAGCAAGAGGCAGAAACTAGATTCCAAGGTTTCTGGTTTCAAAAACAAGTATCAAGGCCCTATGTCATTTCCTGCTTAACAAATCTCAGAACCATGAAAGAAATGCCTGGTTCACTGCTATGAGTATGTGCTGGAATAAATGATGGGTAGATTAATAAGTGAATGGATGGATGGATAGATGGCTGGACTGATGAATGAATAGATGAAGGATGAATGGATGGATGGATAGAAGGGTAGATGATGGATGGATGGATGGATGGATGGGTGGATGGGTAGATGGATGGGTGGATGGATGGATAGACTGATGGATGTGTGAAACAGGAGGAGTCAGAACACTTGCCTCACAGGGCAGTTGCACTGGGTCCAGGGTTATTCTCTGACTTAGCCTTCCCTCTCTCCCTGGAGCCCTTGCTGGGCTCAGCATCTGAGTAAAAAGGTCCCAGATCCAGAGTTCTGCAGGCTGAGAAACAAGCAAGATCATCTAAAAGTCTGGATGCAGCCTGTGCATATGTGTGTGCTCAAGAATGGTGGGGTCGGGACAGACGCTATGGAAAGTACAGGCTGTGTATAGGAAGGCTGTGGGTAGGAAGCGGGAGCCGGGGTGAGTGTGGAACAGAGGCATATGCCAGGATGAGAAGGCATTTGCTTGAATGGGTGCGGGCGGGGGTGAGTAGGTATATACAGGCCTGTTGGAGGTGTGCACAGGCGTGCAATCAGCACGTACCCAGGATGGTGAGCATGAAGGCATGGGGCTGGCAGATGCGTGTACCCATTAGAAGCAGCTGAAGGCAGTCTGTGTCTTAACAAGGCCACAGTGGAGGCTCCCAGGGTGATCAATTTCAACCACAGCCATGATCCCAAAGCCTCCCAGCCTGGAACCTCGCTGCCTCCCACTACCCCTCCCCAGGATCGGAACCACCGGCTGGCCTCCCCAACTCTCTCCTGCCTGTCACAGGTCAAGGAGGGCCCCTCACTGAATACAAAAAACACTAGGGCAGTTGCACTGGGTCCAGGCTTATTCTCTGACTTAGCCTTCCCACTGTCCCTGGAGCCCTTGCTGGGCTCAGCATCTGAGTAAAAAGGGTCCCAGATAATCCAGTGCTTTTATTAGCGTCTGAGGGTAGCCAGGCCAGGGGAGGCCCTAGACAGTTCTGAAATCTGTGCTCCCGTCCGGCCTTGTTTTAGAATCTTGAGGGCAAAGGGTTGGTCTTACTGCCCCCGATCTCAGGTAAACTGAGGACACAACCATCTGGGCACCCCAGGAGGGGCAGGCTGGGGAAGAATGAGCAAATCTGGGAAGCAAGTGAGCACAATGGAAGGTTCTCCCCACTGAGAAGAGTCCAGAGTCAATTCCATGGCAGTCTCCCGGGACCAACACACTGGGGCCAGCCTGAGCTCCCCACGAAGTCCCTGGTGGGCAGCCCAGCTCCTCCCTCAGTTCAGCAGGACCCAGAGGCCTGAGCCAAGGTTCTCACTGCCCAGGCTGGATGTGGTAGGCATCTGACCAGCTGCCATGAGGAGGCCTCATGAGTGGACCAGGGACCAAGCTTGATGTCCCAAGGGACCCCTCATGCCCTCTGGCCATTGGACAGGTGGCTGCACAGACTGCCATCTGTCTGGAACAATCCAGGCCAGCCCTGCCCTTGGACAGAGCTGACCCCAACACTTGAGATTCTGAGAACCACAGACCACAGGACTGTCAGCTCAGCTCAGGGAGAGGGGGAGGGGGAAGGGAGGGAGAGGGGAGGTGAAGGGGGAATGGGAGGGAGAAGGGGAAGGGAGGGGACGGGGAGTGGGGAGGGACGGGAAACTCTCTCTTTCAGTAGAGACCATTATTCACCAACTTAGTCCTTCCCTGGTGGCTTAGATGGTAAAGCGTCTGTCTACAATGCGGGAGACCTGGGTTTGATCCCTGGGTTGGGAAGATCCTCTGGAGAAGGAAATGGCAATCTACTCCAGTACTATTGCTTGGTACAAATCCCATGGACAAAGGAGCCTGGTAGGCTACAGTTCATGGGGTCGCAAAGAATCGGACACGACTGAGCGACTTCACTTCACTTTAGTCCTTAGCCACAGGACAAGTGCTCTGCCTGGCTATCTCTGGAAACTGAGCAACCCCAGTCCCCATCTTCCCTTCTAGGTCGCCCTCCTCCCCAGCTCAGAACCAGAAACGACCCAGTCCACCCACATTTCCAGCTCCTCTTCCTCCTGCTTCCTTCCACAGTGCCATGTCTAACGCACCAGAAGGTTCCCTGCCAGCCCACCCCCAGGAAGTGCCGTCCTTCGCACCTCCAAGGCTCTGTGCTCTGGCCTCTGCCCAAGAGAGACTCTTTCTGCCGGGAAAAAGTCCTTCCAGGCCCAGGACAAGCAGACTTGCTACTGCCCAGCCTTCCCCGGTGTTATACAGACAGATCCCATCTTGCCCATCCCCGCCCCCCCCACCCCCACCCCCAGCCACAGGTCTCAAAACAACTGTTTCCTCCAACAGACACTGCTGTTCTTGTCCACAGGACCCCTTGAGGGGAAGAGCCGGGACAACAGGCGCGATGCTGACCTCAGTACCCCCAGCACCCGAACTGGGGGATGGAATACAGTAGGTGCTCAGTAAGTGCATGGGGGAATCACACTGACGCATCTTCCGTGCTGCCCCTTCTGGAGCTGGTGTAAAAGGGGGACTTCCTCGTCCGTCCAGTGGTTAAGAGGCTGAGCTTCCAACACAGGGACCGCAGATTCGATCCCCACATGCCGTCACGCCATGGCACGGCCAAAAGACAAAACAAACAACAAAGACTACACGGAATTACAAGCACAGGGAGGGCTGTGGCAGGCAGGCGGCGGGGGAACCGCAGTGTGATCTGTTAACAGCGGGAGAGGAGACGGAATGAATTCATTTCCTCCCTGTAGTAATTTGCCTGTAAATATTCACAAACCTCGCAGTTTCTCTCAGCCTTCCCATTAAAGACAAACGCATAAATAAACCCAGGGCTTTGCAAACAGGCTGCTGTTCCTGTACCCAAGTACCAGGGTGAGTATTCAGCTGCTGCAAAGAATCCCAGAAGGTGTCCAGAGTGGGTGACTCGGAGAGCAAGGAGCTGGTTACGCAGGACTTGGCACCGGTCACTCCAGAGCTGGAGGAGATTTGCCTGCAAGACCCATGGAGGTGTGGACCCAGCAGGCCAGAGCCCAGAGCCCAGAACAGGTGGCCTTATTGGCCTAGGTTTGGTTTGATGAAGTGTCCTCCCCACCCTCCACCCCGGACCCCAGGGGGAGTTCAGAGGTTACACACAGAGAGCCCTCTGTGCTCCAGGTGGATCCCTTGGTAAGGAGAGAAACAAACGCCTTCTTGAAATGCTAGGGATCCATGACATACAGGGAGGGAGCACTGAGGTTGCAGACAGACCGACTATTGGAGGGTGATGACCTCTGGGCAGGGGGCCCTGTCAGAGCCAAAGTGGGGCCCCTCATAACTACCCATCGCTCCCTCTTGGTGTACTTCTCTGAGCACTCAAGGAGTGGTAAACACCCGGCAGACAATGGCAGGAAGAAAGAGCAGCTCTTTCCTTCTCCCCAGACTGATCGCGCAAACTCCTGGGGCACTTAACCTGGACTCACTTAATCAAGTCCTATAATGACAATGGCAAATCCTTACATAACACTGGCCTGGACAAGCTCTTTTGCTTTTAATTCTCACGACAACCCTAGGAGGCAGGTCACTACTATCCCCATTTTATAGATGAGAAAGCTGAGGCCCAGAAATAGACCCACACAAGGAGTGGGACACAAAGTCAGGATTCAAACCCGGACATTCTGGTCCTGCAATCCTGCAAAAGGATTAAGGCACAGAAGAGGCAGGACAGCAAAGTAGAAAGAAGCTGGAGGCAGGGTCCCAGGAAAAGAGCATGTGGGACATTTGGGGATAAGAAGGTGTATGTGCCATTAATAAATAAATAAATATATGAAGACCCAGGTGTGCAGCCCACCCACAATTACCTCACTTCATCTCATCAGCAGCTCTGTACAGAAAGGTTATTATGTCCAGTTCAGAGATGGAGAAACTGAGGTTCATGAAGCTTAATAGCCTTCTTCCAACTGGGAAGTGAGGGCCAGGATTTGAATCCAGACCAACTCACCACCACCATTTCTATTGGCTTCAGATTCATTTCCTCTACCAGCCAGAGTGACTTGAAGTGAGTCCTTCACGTCGTGGACCTCAGTTTCCATATCTGTAAATGGGTCTCTTCCTTAGCCCCAGTCCGAGGTGGCTGGGAAGACTGAACGAGGTGGCGGCAGATGTGAAGGAAGGGCCAGTGCATGGCACAGAGCCTAGGGCACAGGCTCCAAAGCCCAGGTCCTGACTGTACCTAGAAGACTGACATTTACAACGGCATGCCCCGACGCCCCACAGGATGCTCTGCCAGCAAAGAGATTCAATTATGGTCATTATGGTGCACTTAGGAAAACCAGGGAGCAGGCTAATACATTTCAGAAAGTTTGCAAGAGCAGAGGATGAATCAAAATGAGTTTTCTACTTAACCCTCAGTTAAACAGAAAATCCATTTAACCACAAGGCATCACTCTGTCTTCCCACTCTCCAGTCAATCATTTTTTTTTCCTTTACTGTCTGCCACTTTGATTTATATTTTTGTTCCCTGAAGCTGCCTTAGAATGAAAAATAAGTTCATTGATGGGGAGAAAGATGTCATAAACCTCTGGGGGTCTGCAGCCCTGGACTAGCATCCTCAAACCTTTGCTCCTTCCAGCAGGGCAAAGGTGGGCACACTGCTTGTATCTGTGGTGGCCAGAGAAGCTGATAGGCTCTGGAGGAAGCAGCTCCATGGACCCAAGGGGGAATCCTAATATATACCTCCCACCAGCCCTTCCTTCTCCCTCCATAAAGCAAACCAAATATCTGCAGTCATTGGCAGCCTCCAGAAAGAGGCTGAGGGAAAGATGTACTCAGAGGGACCACAGGGCATGAATTCATTGACCTCCAAGTGTGCTAAGCCACAGAGTCATAGATATCAGAGTTGTCGGGGAGACACAATAAAAAAGCAGGGATAGATTCAAGTTAGGGAGACTGTTCCCCACAAAATGGGAAAGGAAACATATCACCAGCTAGTTTTCTGTAGCATTCAATAAAGCAGCCTTGACTACATATGCAACAAGACTCTCCAGGTACACAATTTCCAGGTAAAATCCAAGATGCTCAGTGAAGTCTGAATTTCAGACAAATACTAAAGAATGTTTTAGTTTTTGTTCCAAATAGTCCATGGGACTGATACTGACGGAACATAAGAGCGTAAAGCATTAGTTGGTCAGTCATGTCCGACTCTTTGCAACCCCATGGACTATAGCCGAATTCTCCAGGCAAGAATACTGGAGAGCGTAGCCATTCCCTTCTCCAGGGGGGCGGTTTCCTGACGCAAGGATTGGACCTAGGGATTGAACTCAGGTCTTCTGCATTGCAAGTGGATTCTTTACCATCTGAGCACCAGGGAACTGATGGGAAACAATTTGCACTAAAAAATGATTCGCTGTCTATACGAAGTTCGAGTTAACCTGGGCACCCTGTAGTGTGATCTGCTAACCTAGCAACCCTTTTCAGGAGGCACGTATTTAGCATCGAGTGCTGGCGGACATTGGAAGCAAGCTGCCGGAATGGGGGCCCCAGCCCGGTACTGCCCAGGAAGGAGTCCCACATGGCTATTTTGCAGCGGGACCTGCTGCGCAAAGAAAAGCAGGAAGCCGAACTCAGTGAACTTTCTGGAGGCATCTCTGCTGTATGTGTGCCTGAGCGGGAACAAAAGCAGGAAGCGAATGGGCCTCTTGTCCTGAGAGGGGCACTGCCTGAGTTCTCTTCCCTCCATTTCCCAAGCTCTCTCTAATGTTGTTTCACGGCCTGAACAATAACAGTGTGTGCTGGCACGCCCGCACACAAAGCGCTCGAATTTCTTATCTTGGAGAGCAATCAGGTTGTTCTACCAGATTTCAAGCTCGTTGAAGTTATGGACCGGGGATTTTTAATTCTTGTATCCCAGAGGATGCTCAGCAAATGATGAAGGGAGAAAGGAAAGAAGAAGGGGGGTGGGGGGAGAGAGAGAGAGGATTTGTTGGTACAAATGCCAAGAGCTGGGATATCTGGGCTTGGAAAGGGGCTCCCAGGGCCCAGAGGGCTGCCCAGGCTGTAGAGGCTGCTCTGTCACCCGGGTCTCCTTGCTCCCTCCCCTGGGTGCGGAGGCCTTGGCAGTCATGGGCTGGGGGGCTACTTGGGGATCAGGCAGCACAAAGCCCAGTCTCAGGTCTGAGACCCCCATAGCCTCTGCCCCTCAGCGCTCTGCATTTACCCAGAGCCACCCCCGGTGGGAGGATGCACCGCTAGAAGGAAGAACAGACCTGGGGAGCTTTTCCTAGACCACAGAGCAGATTACGCACCCTCCGGCTCCACCCTGTCCCCCTCCTGTGGGGGACGCGCCTGCCTCCCGGTTCAAGTTCAGTTTAAACAGATGTTGTGTCCCTAAGAAGCCAGCACTGTCTTGAAGCCCGGGAGAAAAATCTCAGCTCTGAAGGGATATTCCTACCAAGGAGGCTCTCCGGGGAGTCTTGGCAGAAATAAAAACCCAAGGTCCTGGATGCTTATCTCCTGGTATTTATGAGATTTTTCATTAGAACGGCTGTCTTCATGGACTGCTCTGCAGAAAAAGGAAAGGGAAGGAGAGAGAGGGAGGGGAGGAGGCGAGCAGGGATCCCACTGAGCAGGGCTGGATGCAACTCCAGGGGGGATGTCGGCTCATACCCACCAGGGCAAACTGTCACTCCATGGAGGCAGCTTTCTGTGTCCGGCTCTCTGTTATGCTAGACTGTACACAGATGGTGCTGAGACCTAGGGTGCCCTTTAGGAATTAGCGCCTGGGGTTGCATGGAGTCAGACACGACTGAAGCGACTTAGCAGCAGCAGCAGCAGACAACCTACTCAGGGTCCTCCTCAGTGTATACAGGACACCTACAAGGCTTTTCTGCACCTATTTCCACCTGGAAACTAGCTGGTCACACAGCAGGGCCCGTCCACAGCATCACCTCTTCAGAGTCCTCCGCTGGCCTCCCCTCCACTGCCCAGGACAAGAGTCCCATTCGTTTCCTGCAATATCTCCCAAGGGCCAGGTGGTAGGGGCAGTCTGCACAAGGTGTAGGCAATGGGGGATGAATTGTCTGCAGGAAAATTTAAGCAAGCATAGTGAAAGTGAAGTCGCTCAGTCGTGTCCGACTCTGTGACCCCATGGGCTATAGCCTACCAGGCTCCTCTGTCCATGGGATTTTCCAGGCAATAGTCCTGGAGTGGATTGCCATTTCCTTCTCCAGGGGATCTTCCCAACCCAGGGATCGAACCCAGGTCTCCCACATTGTAGACAGACGCTTTACCGTCTGAGCCACCAGGGAAGTCTAAAATCAGCTAAAAGCAGACAATGCTAAACAACATCAATGATAAAACATACTGCCTTGAAAAAAATAGTCTTGTTGTTCCAAGTTCTAAACAACTGCTATAATCACGACTGAGTTTTAATAATATGTGTGGAAGCTCCACATGAGCACATTTTTATGACATGACCTTTCATAAATATTGTGCTTACATGGATGTGAGCTCAGAGAACCATCCCTGGCACAGCAGACCCCAGCACGAGCCGATTCCACCGCACACGTTCACTGTGAGAAAAAGGATTCAGGGGCGAGCGAGCTCTGTCTGGACAGAGTGGTTCCAGGACTGGTACTCTGCGCTTGTTCTCTTTATACCAGCTCCTTTGATACTAGACATTCTCACAGATGCCACATCTTCAAGTCTTCAATGGTAGACTTGAACTAGGCAATGAAAGCCAGGTAACTGCAAGGACGTTGAAACAGATTATTGCCAAGACAGCTACCTCTGTTCATTCTCCCAGCCTTGCGGGGTTCACGCTTTTGGAACTTCCTTTGTGCAATTTCTTTCTTCTCTTTTTTTTTTTTTTTTCCAAAAAATCCATTAATTTAATTAAAAAGTATGAACTCATTACTTCTCTCCCCCCCCTTTTTTTGGTGCTGTAACGTTTGTTGACTGGCATGGTTCTGTATATAAAGTCCATTGAAAGGAACATTTTGCTTTTTCTGGCCATTATTAGAACTGGCTTTATTTCATCACTATTACTGAAAATAACTTTGTTGTACAGAGATGACAGGGGTTAAAAGCCATCTTCCCCGGGTGTTGCATATCCTAGGTACCTCATCCGGCTGCCCCATTCTAGCTTATGTCGAGCACCGATAATTGAATAGCGCTCGCCTTCAGGGCAAGCTAAGCCTGGGCTTGCTCTTGCAGCTGACCTCTCGTCCACAACAGTTCCCTGGACGATGCAAAACTAAGATCTGTTCGCCCTGGTTCCCAGATGGGCTGCCCTCTGGGCAGCTCTGGGTAGCCGCAGCGGGCGCCTCCTACGGGTTCTCCAGGACCCTGCACTGCCCCACCATCTTCTCCATCTACACTCACTCCGAGGGGGTCTCAGTAGGGGTGAAGGCTGGAAATACTCTGTCAGCTGATGGGTCCCAGTCTTGTCTTTCCAGCGCAGACCTCGCCCCTGAACTCCAGGTATATACCTTCATTCGGGTTTTTGCCCCCTCCATTTGGATGGATCAATGTCCCACCTTAAAATGCTCAAAAGAGAGCTCAGCATGCACATGCCCCTCATCCTTCACCAAAGCCCAGCCACCCAGGCTCCTCCGTTTACAGGCACAAAACTCTGCAGCCATCCATGACGCCTCTGTTCCTCTCCCTCCTCATCAGGGAGTCGGTCAGCCCTACTTTCCAAACAGATGATGAATGATTTGGCTTCAAAGCACCACCACCACCCTCTGGTCCTTCCAAATCACCTCATTTCTGGCCTGGACCAGTCTCTGCCCCAGTGTCCTTGTCCCCTATAATCTGTCCTCTGTTCCACAGCCAGTGATCTTGGTAAAATGTATTATTTTCTTGGGTCCTGTCTCCCCCTGGTACACTGGCTTCCCATCACACTCAGGATCCAAATCCACAGTCCTCACCTGACTGGCAGCTCCCTCCTGGCCTCCCCCAACTCCTTACTTCCCTCGCCCTTTCACTGTGGCCTCCTTGCTGATCCTCCAACATGCCAGCTGCTGTTACGCCCCTTACTCTTGCTGTTCCCTTCACCAGGAAGCTCTTCTCACAGCTGAAGTCCAGGCTCACTCCTCACTGCCTGCAAGTCTCTGTTCAAATCACATCTGATCGGGATGCCCCCTATCCAAAATAGCATATCCCTGGCCCTCCCTTTCTCTTCCTGCCTGTAATACTGTCTGACACTCAGTTCATTTGTCTGATCTCTGTCTCCTCCAGCTAGAGTCCAGGCTCCATGAGGGCAGGGACATACATACCAGGAGCTCAACAGTATTTCAGAATTAATGAAGTAGACTTACATTTAACATCTTCCCTCAGACTAACTCTGGCCAAAGCATTGCTATCATCACACCCATTTTGCAGAAGTGGAAACTGAGACTCAAAGAATGGGAGGGACTTAGCCTCAAGACCCCTCAGAACTATGTCAATTGGTGACACACCCATGATTAAAACACAGGCTTCAAAGAAGAGGACGTCAGTACAGAAAATCAACAAAATCAAAAGCTGGTTCTTCGAGAAAACTGGCAAAAATGGAAAAACCTCTAGCCAGGCTAAGAGAAAAAGAGAGAGAATACAAATTATTAATATCAGAAATGAAAGGGAGGACATCACTATAGTTCCTACAAACATGAAAAGGGAAATAAAAGAATACTGTGAATAATCCTATGCCCATAAGTTTGATAACCTAGATGAAACAGACCAATTTCTTGAAAGACACAATCTGCCAAAAATCATACAAAAAGAAATATGCAATCTGAATAGGCCTGTACCTATTAAACATTTTGAATCAGTAATTAATAACCTGTCAAAAAAAGAAAACATTAGGCACACATGGGCTCACTGGTGAATTCTACCAAACATTTAAGGAGGAATGTATCAATTCACAACAATCTCTTTCAGAAAGTACTAGCAGAGAAAATACATTCTGACTCACTCTATGAGACCAGTATTAACCTAATACCAAAAGTGAAAACAGGGCTTCCCTGATAGCTCAGTAGGTAAAGAATCTGCCCGCAGTGCAGGAGACCTTGGTTTGATTCCTGGGTCAGGAAGGTCCGCTGGAGAAGGGACAGGCTACCCACTCCAGTACTCTTGGACTTCCCTTGTGGCTCAGCTGGTAAAGAATCTGCCTGCAATGTGGGAGACCTGGGTTCGATCCCTGGGTTGGAAAGATCCCCTGGAGAAGGGAAAGGTTATCTACTCCAGTATTCTGGCCTGGAGAATTCTTTGAACTGTATAGTCCATGGGGTTGCAAAGAGTCAGACCCAACCGAACAACTTTTGAGTTTCTCTGGTGGCTCAGCTGGTAAAGAATCTGCCTGCAATGAGGGAAACTCAGGTTTGATCTCGGCATTGGGAAGAACCCCTGGAGAAGGAAATGGTAACCTAGTTCAGTATTCTTGCTAGAGAATCCCCATAGACAGAGGAGCCTGGTGGACTACAGTCCATGAGGTCGCAAAGAGTTGGACATGACTGAAGTGACTTGGCATGGCAAAACTGAAAAAATTGGCAAAAAGACATTACAAGAAAACTATAGACAAATATCTCATAAACATATAGGTAAAACTCTTCAACAAAATGTGAACAAATAGTATAAAAAGAATTATATGATGTGGCCAAGTAGGATTTATCCCAGATATACAAGGCTAGTTCAATATTAAAAAACCAGCTAAACTAATCCATTATATCAACTGGCTAAAGAAGAAACATTACATGATCACATTAATAGATATAAAAATAGCATAACAAAATCTAATACCCATTCATGATAAAACTCTCAGAAGACTAGAGAAATAGAGGGAAATTTTATCAACTTGATAAGGAATGTCTATAAAAACCCATATCTAACATCATCCTTAATGGTGAAAAGCTAGAAATGCTCCCATTGAGAAACGAGGAAAGTGCATCCCTTCTTAACCATTGCTTTTCAATACTCTACTGGAAGTCCTAGCTAGTGCAATAAGACATAGGCTTTTTTTTTTTTCATGTATTAGGAAGGAAATTTTTCTACTTTCTATGGGTATTTTAATTTTACAGACTGGGGAGGAAAGAATAAAATTGTCTTTGTTCACATATGACATGATTGTCTATCTTTAAAATTTGAAAAAACTGACCGAAAACTGCTTGGAACTCATAAGTATTTATAGTAAAGTGAGGCTGCAGGATACAAGCTTAGTATATAAAAGCCCATCGCTTCCCTATACACAAGCAGTGAACAAGTGGAATTTGACATTTTTTTAAAAAGTATACATTTCCATTGGCACCAAAAGAAGTGAAATACTTAGGTATAGTTCTAACAAAATATGTAGAGGATCTGTATGACGAAAACTACAAAACTATGATGAGAGACATCAAAGAAGAAACTAAATGATTAGAGAGCTATTCCATGCTCATGGATAGGAAGACTCAGTATCGTCAAGATGTCAGTTCTTCCCAATTTGATCTATAGATTCAATACAACCTCAGCGAAAACTCCAGAAAGTTGTTTTGAGGACATCTGCAAACTGATTTTAAAGTCCCATAAAGAAGCAAAAGACCCAGAATAGCCAACATTACAATGAAGGAGAAGAGCAAAGTCGTAAGACTGGCACTCTTGCTTCAAGACTTATAAGCCACAGTAATCAAAATAGTACGGTCCTTGCAAAGCAGTGAACACACAAATCAACGGAAAAGAATGAAGAGCAGAAACAACCCACACAAATACAGCAAACGGATCTCTGACAAAGAAGCAAAAGGAATGTAGTGGAGAAGTAGTCTTGTCGACAAATGGTGCCGGAAGAACTGAATATCCACAAGCAAAATATACATACACACACACATATAGATGCAGATCTTATAACTATCCCCAAAATTAACTCAAAATGGATCACAGACCTAAACATAAAATACAAAACTATAAGACTCCGGAAAGATAACACAGGAGAAAGAGCTACACGACGTTGGGTATAGCAATGACTTTTCAGATACAGCATCATGATCCATGAAAGAAATAACTGATAAGCTAGACTTGATTAGAAGTTTAAAATTCTGTTCTCTGAAAGACATTGTCAAGAGAACAAGAAGTTACAGACTGGAAGAAAATGTTTACAAAAGATGCATAGATTAGCTAAAATATACCAAGAACGTGTAACTTCGTAAACTTGCTTTGTTGTAAAACCAAACAATAAGTAAACAAATGACCCAATTTAAAAATGGCAAAAGACCTGAACAGACAACTCATCAAAGATCCACAGATGGAAAATAAGCATGTAAAAAGATGCTTTACACCATATGTGAGCAGAGAACTACAAACTGAACAAAACTGGATACTGCTATACACCTGTAAAAATGGCCAGAATCCAAAACACTGACACCAAATGCTGACAAAGGTGTGAAACAAGCACTCTCCTCCATGGCATTTGGAAGGCAAACTAGAGCAGCCACATTGGAAGACAGCTCAGCAGCTTCCCACAAACTTAAACAAACTTTTACCGTATAATCTAGCAGTTGTGCTTCTTGGCATTTACTCAAATGAGTTGAAAATTTATGTCCACACCAGAACCTGCAGACGTTTTACAGTAGCTTTATTCATAATTGCTAAAACTCGAAAGCAAACAACATATCTTTCAGCTGTGCTGTGCTTAGTTGCATAGTCATGTTCGACTCTGTGACCCAATGGACTGTAGCCCGCCAGGCTCTTCTGTCCATTGGATTCTCCAGGCAAGAATACTGGAGTGGGTTGCCATGCCCTCGTCCAGGGAATCTTCCCCACCCAGGGATCGAATCCAGGTCTGCTGCATTTCAGGCAGATTCTTTACTGTCTGAGCCACCAGGGAAGCCCGATAGCCTTCAGTAGATGATGGATAAATAAACTGTAGTACAACCAGACAATGGAATACTATTCAGTGCCAAAAAGAACTTAGAATTGTTGGCAATGGCTAAAATGTGGGTGCACTCCAAGGGGCCATCAACAGATGAATGGATTAGCAAAATGTGGCTTACATACAGAGGAATATTGCTCAACTTTAAAAAGGAGGGAAATTCTGTCATACACTACAACATGGACAAACCTTGGGGACATTACACTAAGTGCAATAAGCCATTACAAAAATAATAATAATGGATGATTCCACCTATATAAGGCACTTAAAGAAGTTAAAATCACAGCAACAGGAAAGATGAATGGGGTTTGCCAGAGGCTAGGAGGAGAAGGGAATAGGAAATTATGGTTTAATGTTTATTTTTACAAGATGAAAAGCATTCTGGAGATGGATGGTGGGGATGATGGCACAACAATTTTAAATGCACTTAATATCACTGAACTGTGCACTTCAAATGGTTAAAACATTAAATTCTGTTATATATATTTCACCACAATAAAAAATAGGGGAAAAAAAGAAGTTGAACTATCAAAACATGAAAAGACATGGAAGAACCTTAAACGCACATTACTAAGTGAAAGAAGTCAATCTGAAAAGGCTCCATACTGTATGATTCCAACTCTATGACATGCAGGAAAAAGGCAAAACTACAGAGATAGTAAAAAGATCAGAGGTTTCCAGGGTTTAGTAGGTGGGGAAGGATGAATTGGTGGAGCACAGAGGATTTTTAGGGCAGTGAAACTACTCTGTACGATACTGTGATGGTGGATGCATCATTATCCATTTGTCAAAACCCATAGGATGAATATACAACACCAACAGAGAACCACAGCATCAACTATGGGCTTTGGGTGATAACGATGTGTCAGCGTAGGTTCCTCAACTGTAAATGTATGTACCACTGGGTGTGGGATGTCAGTGGTGGGGGTGGCTGCACGTGTGTGTAGGAATGTACACAGACAGAGAGAATATGAGAATTCTCTGCACTTTCCCCTCAATTTTGCTATGAATCTAAAACTGCCTTAGAAAACAAAGTATGCTTTAAAAAAGAAAACAGCTTCAGAGTCCAGACCCCACTCTCCTGCCTCCATCCCATAACACAGCCCTGCCCATGGCCCAGAAAAAGGAAGACATCTTGGGAAACCCCAAAGCACAGGGAATGTCCCCATTCACATCTTCTCACATCAACAGCTCTGGGCAGATA
This sequence comes from Madoqua kirkii, assembly GCA_006408675.1. NCBI lineage: Eukaryota > Metazoa > Chordata > Mammalia > Artiodactyla > Bovidae > Madoqua > Madoqua kirkii. Next base: position 53,429 of record SJYC01125809.1, read on the forward strand.
TATACTACCATGGGCACCGAAGGAGCACTGCCGGCTGATTTGGGCTCTTTTCTTTATTTGTAGGCTATTAATTAACACATATTAGTTTACACGTTTTTTAAAAATTATTTTTGGTAATGCTGGGTCTTTGCTGTGCACAGGCTTTCTCTAGCTGTGGCAAGTGGGGCCTGCTCTCTGGCTGCGGTGCATGGGCTTCTGACTGCAGTAGCTTCTCTTGCTGTGGAGCACCGGCTCTAGGTGCAGGCTAGAGTGTGCAGGCTGCAGCAGCTGCCGCATGCTGAGCTCAGTAGTTGCAGCTCCTGGGTCCTAGAGCACAGGCTCAGTAGCTGTGGGGCGCAGGCTTAGTTGTCCCGCGCCTTGTGGGATCTTCCCGGATCAGGGATCGAGCCCATGTCTCCTGCCTTGGTAGTTGTACTCTTTACCACTGAGCCACCCAGGGAAGCCCTAGTTCACACTGTTAACCAATAAAAACGGTGGCTGGGCGCAGCAGGATGATCACCAGCCCAGGTCAGAAGACTGTAGACTAAGGCCATCTCCTTCCATAGCTCTGTGACTTTGGGCAAGGCACTTCCCCTCTGTGATGCTGAAACGCATCTGAAAATGAATACTCCCTCCCTCTTTGCCACATCTTACTATTTGAAAGTTCTCCAGCTGTGATTCATAGTGTGGATATATGTCATTTCTTAAAAAAAAAAACCTTTTAAGGGCATGTTATGCTCATTTTATGAACAGAAAAGTAATGCTTTGCTTATTCTTTAGATGAGGAAGTTTAGACTCATTATTAACTATCCATGATGTGAAGAAGTGGTCACCCAACAGAGTGAAGGGTTGGTCTGGCCTTGTTCTCCAAGCCAACCAGGTCAGAGAGAGAGGATATTTCAGAGGGAAAAACACAGTGACAATGTGTGTGTGTGGTCCTGGGATGAACTTGTGTGAATTTAAAACAACTTGAAAAAGAAAAGAAAGGAAAGGTTTAGTATGGACAATACCCTGGAGGGCAGAGAAGGACCAGGTCACTGTCATGAGTCACAGGCAGATGGGCTGGATTGGGACTCAGGTCTTCCTCCAAATCACACTAGGGTTGGATAAGAGGTTAGTCAGGCTCACCTGGACCACTGTCTTCTGTTTGGCATCTCTGAAGCCTTTCCAGAATCGAGGAAAATCAGGATATCTCCCTCAATAACCTCTTTCAACCTTATCATGGCCTCTTCACCTCCGTGACTGAAGCTTTAGTTCAGGGTTACATCTTCTCTGCCTTGGATCATCCTGGCACCCAAGCAGCCTCCCTGACTGTGCTTTATCTTCCTTCAAACACCAGTAGTGCACAATCATGGCTGTGCATTGGAATTACCTGGAGAGTTTTAAAATATACTAATACTCTTCTTAAAATTTACACATAAAGCTACAGTAATCAAAACAGCATGGTAACAGCGTAAGGATAGGCATATAGACCAGAGGACTGCAAGGAGACCAAACGAGTCCATCCTAAATGAAATCAACCCTGAATATTCATCAGAAGGACTGATGCTGAAGCTGAAGCTCCAATACTTTGGCCACCTGATGTGAAGAGCTGACTCACTGGAAAAGACTCTGATGCTGGGAGAGATTGAGGGCAGGAGGAAAAGTGGATGATGGAGGATCAGATGGTTGGATGGCATCACTAACTCAATGGACATGAGTTTGAGCAAATTCCAGGAGATAGTGAAGGACAGGGAAGCCTGGTGTGTTGCGGACCATGGGGTCACAAAGAGTTGGACAAGACTTATAGACTAAACAACAACAACAAATAGATCAGTGAAATAGAACTGAGAATTCAGAAACAAACGTATACACCTATGGCCGATGAACTTTCAACAAGGGTGCCAAGAAAGTGCAATGGGGGAAGACAGTCTCTTCAATGATAGTCCAAGGATATTCAAGTGCCAAAGAATGAAGTTGGACTCCTACCTCAAACCATATATAAAAATAACTCAAAATGAATCGATGGCCTAAATATAAGAGCTAAGGTCTTAAAACTCTCAGAAGAAAACACGGAGGTGAATCTTTATTAGTTTGGATTTGGCAGCAGCATCTTAGACATGACACCAAAGGCCCAGCAACAAAAGGAAGAATAGATAAGCAGGTAGAGGCCCTAGTCGGTGGCAGCCAGGCCTTCCCCACCAGCCACCTGCTTCCTGCTGGGAGATCTCAGCAGGAGGATGACCTGGAGGCTTCCAGGAAGCTGCCTTCCCTCATTTGCGCAGCCTGCTGTAAAGGGCTGGCTGGGGAGATAAAAACATCAGAGGACACCCCATTCTTCCTGGGTGCAGAGCACAGGAGCAGCGCCACTGTGGGTGTCTGGTGTCTGCCATGGCGCGGCACTGCAGGCATGCAGGGTGCTCTTAAGTCACGTGGGGACCACCGTGAATGCCAGGGGGTGATGACATGAGTCCTGGGGGGCGCTTCATGAACGTTTTAGGTGCCTCTGTGGGCACGACGGGGAGCCACTGTAGTACCGGGTGGAGCTCCTAAGGACACACACAATGTGCCTCTGGAAATGTGCATGGGTGCCTTTGAGGGGACTGTGGGTGCTGTGGGGTGCTATGGCAAACACATTCTCTTTAGGGCAGGAACCCTGGGTATGGGTCCTAACCTTTCTGCCTTTTAGAGGTGAACCCTAGAATAATTGACCACTTTCCAAAATCCCAACTGTCCTTAAAAAGAGCTTACTAATCGCTGCCTCTCGGGAGGTGAGGAGGATCTGTGATTACCTCCAGAGAGGGTCCAGGAAAGATCACTGGGGGTCAAATGGAAACCATGGAATTAAGGCTCAGGAAGAACTGTTCACACCCGACATGGCCTCATGCCCCAGGAGTGTCAGAAGAGAGAGCTGACACAACCCAGGCGCTTCCTCTCGGGCCATTTTTAGATCACGTACAGAGAGAGGTATGTGTCTCCAGGGTGACCCCACTGTGTGCTCACAAACACCCAGCTTTCTCATGTCAAGAGCCCAAGTCTCTTCACAGAGGTCACCTCGGAAGGCCACCCACATCCCTCCAGGGAGCGACCCTCGTTCAGGAGCATCATGCTGGCGATTTCCTGGCCCTTACAACCACCCAGTGGGGCTGCGTGCTATTTGCTCACTTAATAGATAAGAAAACTGAGATCATTCTGGGTGATCAAAGCACTCGTCTGGAGTCAAACGGCTACTGAAGGGCGGAGCGGGGACTCAGCCTCCGTCAGTCTGGCCATGAGAGGCCGGCAAACATTTCCCACAGCAGTGCACGCCTGTCTGCCCGCAGCTGATGGCCATCTTTATGTGCTCCCTGTGACTATAACATTTCTGTTTCCTGATTAACAACAGAGGCCAGGCGAGATCACTGCTGTCTCAGCAGCCTTGCTGATGGTAAACCAAGATCAACAGCCTCCTTACTGTTTTTCTTTCTGTACTTCAAGAGACTCTTTCCTCTCACCCAAGGCCCAAGGCTTCCCCTGATGGAGAAACATCCCTTAAAGAAAGATCCTGAGGAAGTTAAGCTATTTCTGACTCACTTCAGCGCCTTCCCCTCATTAAGGAAATCAGGCAGGAATCCAGGCTCTGATAAGGTGATTGCTTCCTGTGGGGATCAGGAGGTTTACACAGAATATTACGGCCGAGGTGGCTGGTAGAGCCCGGGGAGCTGCCGGAGAGAAGCTGTGAGGGCTCCAGAGAAGCCCCCGCCCCCGGTTCCTGGCCTCAGTGCCCCTCTGCGTTGTCCACTTGGGCGGCCCTTGACCTGGTCCTGCTTTATCTGCTGCTAGGACCTGGCCACCCTGCCTCAGATTTCAACCTAAAATAACCCCAGCCAGCCAGCAGGCATACTCCACGGTTGACAATTGGAAACTGGTGGAATACCAGATTAGTGACTCAGAAAGCGACCAAGTACAAACCCAACCACGGGCACCAGAAAACCAAGGCTGGCAGGGAGAGGAGAGCAGATTCGCCCCTCTTATTTGAATAGGTTGAGATCCACGCCTCCAGGGCACCAGCCTTACCTTTTTCAGCTGGTATCTTCTGTCTCGGGTATCAAGATTCTCCTGAGGTCTCTTTCTGAGGGTGGCTTCAGGATAAACTCTAGAAGGACGACAGAGAGAAATACATTTTAAAAGGCTAAGGGGGCCTTCCCTGGTGGCTCAGGGGTAAAGAATCTGCCTGTCAATGCAGGAGACATGGGTTCGATCCCTGATCCGGGAAGATCCTATGCACCATGACTACTGAGCCCACACAACTACGGAAGCCTGTGTGTCCTGGAGCCGGTGGTCCACACCAGACAAGCCCCTGCAAGGAGAAGCCCACACATCACAATCAGACAGCGGCCTCCACTCGCCCCAACTGGAGAAACGCCACGCAGTAACGAAGACCCAGCACCGCCAAAAATAAATAAATAAGGCAAGGGATGGGGGGCATGCAGCTTCTGGGGGCCACGTCGCTTAGATGCTCACCCACTCTGACCTCCCATCTCTGTGGGAGGTGATACAGAAGCCAGACAGGGCCCAGCAAGACAGAAGCAAGCACCCAGCCCCACCAAGTGTCCCAGGATGGCGTCCCCAGTGCCCAGGGCCCAGGGTGTATTTTCAGTCTTTCAGAATAACCCTGGGGGCCTGTACAACGGCCCTGTGATGACTCCGAGCGGCCTGATCACAGCACCATGCTGCGTCTCTTTGCTTCTAGCTAGAATGTTATCAATTTGGTCTGGGAACTCTACTTTCCTCAGGCGAAGTAAAGGCTCTCTGAGTCATTTTGAAAATGCAAAAGCGAATTAATCATTGCTTAATGAATGCAGGCTCTGAGGCAGACTCACACTTTCAAGATCTGGTCTTCAGACACAGGTAAGTAGTAAGTGGAGAACACTCTGATGGTGAGAAAAACAACTCAGCTCCAGAGCCCAGGACCCAGAAATCCAGCCTCTCCCCACACCTCCCACCTCCTCTCTGTCAGTTTCACAGACAGTTCGAAGGTCACTGGAGAAGGATCAAATTCACTGCATCTAGGCTGCATACCTGTCAGCCAAGGCTTTGGCCAGCTCCAGGAGACCAGTTCATTCACATGCCCAGCTGAGCAAAAGACACAGCTGAGCAGAAACAGGGAGGGCCGGGGGCCCCCATCCCTGCCTTCCAATGACCCAGCTGCACAGAAGCCCCGATGAAATTTCATGTTGCCTCAAATAATAATGACAACAATCCCAACACCCTCAACAATCTCATGAAAAAGTATGGCCCCGTTAGGAATGAGGACCACGATGAATTCCGAGGCGTTAAGTTGCCCATATGGCCATACTGCTGAAAAGGGACAAACCTGGGACGACACTCAGGGAAATCAAGCCCTTGAAACTGCCCTCTCCATGGTGTGGGAGGCCTAGTTCAAGGAGAGCAATGAGTTCAAGGTCTGCCCTGGAGGTCCCAGCACCAGCGCACCCCATGCATAAAAGAAGTTCTCGGAACTCCCTGCTAACTGATGGGGAACAAGGCTTGGCTGGAGGACATGACCTCGTTTTATTTGGCTACCTAATTTGGCTATTTGTTTGGATGCCTCAGACATCCACCCAAGTGGTGTCAGCCCAGGGGACCTCAAGTGTCATGGGCCAGACTAAAGCTACAGTCAGAGGAATTCATGATACATATACATGTACAGATACACCTACAGTCATATCCGTCTCCATATACATCCATACACATATGGATAGAATGTATATGTACATAATTTTCATTTTTAACTACAAAAGTGCAAATTTTTCCATATTCATTTATCCTGTTTAACAGATAGACTCACTGTGCAATCTCTGCAATCTGACCTTCCAGGCTATAGTCCGTGTAATCACATACGTGTGTGTGTGCATGCTAAGCCGTTTCAGTCATGTCTGACTCTTTGTGATCCCATGGCCTGTAGCCCACCAGGCTCCTCTGTCCATGGGATTCTCCAGGCAAGAATACTGGTGTGGGCTGTCATACCCTCATCCAGGGGACCTTCCCCACCCAGGGATCGAACCTGCATCTCTTATGTCTCCTGCACTGGCAGGCAGGATCTTCACCACTAGGACCGTGTTTGTATACATGCGTGGATAAGCATGTACCCATGGTGGCCCACATGCAGACTGTGGGATCTTCACGTGCTATGCAACCCCAGCTCTCTGTGAGACCATGTCCACCGTTGCAAGTAAGCACACAGGCGTCTTCTGGAATCTTCTTCACAGCGGCACAGTATCCATGGCAGGTGTGGACC